>BRDA01091216.1:0-13769 GCA_036984385.1 Crenuchus spilurus
TCTCTGTCTCTCTCTCTCTCTGTCTCTCTGTCTGTCTGTCTGTCTGTCTCTCTCTCTCTTTTTCTCTGTTTCTCTCTTCTCTCTCTCTCTCTCTGTCTCTCTCTCTGTCTGTCTGTCTCTCTCTCTTTTTCTCTGTTTCTCTCTTCTCTCTCTCTCTCTCTCTCTCTCTGTGTTTCTCTTTCTCCTCTCTCTCTCTCCCTGTTTCTCTCTCTCTGTATCTCTCTCTCTTTCTCTCTCTCTCTCTTTCTCTCTCTCTCTCACCCTGCCCCTCACCTGGCTCTCTCTCATTAGGACCCTGCTGAATTGTTCCTCTGCTCCATCGTGGCTGAATCTGACCGTGGTGAGAAGCAGGACGGAGGTGAGTGGCACTAACGAGGCAGAGGACCGACAGCTTCTCCTGCCATTTCTTCACAGGGTGAATGCCCGTTTGACAGTCTAATCGCAGGTACGGCTCCTCTGACATGGACACTGCTGTCCCAGGCTCCAAAAGCTGCACCATGACAGCTCAACACATGGCCTTTGCCTTTGTGGTAAGGGCAGTGCACCACCAATGCTGTGATTCATACGCCATGTTCCAATGCAAGCGCATCCACAAAGAGGACAGAACAATAACGGAGTCCAGACACACATCCCACCTTGCCAATGCCGCCAAATTATTTCATGGGGCATTATTCTGAATGAAGATTAGTGAAGCACTGGCGGCAAGTCTTACTTTATTATCCTCATTTTGTCACCACACAAAAAGGCTGGAGAATATCAGAGTGTAACTGATTGGCTTTTGTTTCTATGGTTCTCTTACTATCCATACTCTCGTCCTGAATATATGCGTTTAAAGCCAGAGGGCATCTGAGACATGGTGGAAGATTGGAGAAATCTTCCCGGAGCCTTAGCTAGTCATGCAGTGGATTTTGTTGAGCATTGGAAAGAAAAAAAATGATGGATTATGTACCTATTATCACAGTTCTTCAGGCAGATATAAAAGGTGACACCTAATCTCCATGTATATGTCTGCTTTCATTCTACTGAGTCTACTGAACCAGTGGTAGAAAATTCTGCAGGCTTGTTTATCAGAGCAGTGGTGAGGAACGGTAGTTACATCAAACTGATTGGCTGAGGTCTAATTCATTCATTTATTTAGATATGGGACAGAAATGTGTTCAGTGGGGCCAGTCGATATCAATGTCATAGGTGTTTAATATGCCCTAGATTCCTATCATTGTGGTTCACCAATACATAACTGACCAAATTAGTTGAATTCAAATAAGCACAGAAATCAAAGCAGTGATCAAATCAAGTCTTGCATTAAATGTAATGGATATAGTAAGCATATGCATACCTATATTAGCTGGATTAGTCTTGGATGGGAGATACAATAATTTATTTATTTTTAGTTTATTTTTTTATAATTTTTGCAAATTTTCTCTCCTTCCCAATGTGGTAGTAGCCAATTAACCCATCCCATCCACTAGTGGGCTCTCCCAATCACTTTGCACTGTCCCTGACTCTAGGAGGGTGAAGACAAGCACAAGCCTCCTCCACTGCATGTGATACAGCCACCACCTCTTTTCAAACTAAGGCTGATACACTGTCACTGGAGGAAAGCGCAGGATTCCCAGCTCTGAATTGACCAATCAGTAGATGCCCGAGCCAGCGGACATTGCAATGTGTGAGTGATGGAGAGAGAGAGCGCCATCTACCCACCCAGAGAGAGCACTGCCAATTCTTGGTCTCTTGGGCCCCGGCTGTTGATGGCAAACAGCATGACCGGGATTCGAATTCAAGATTCTCTGGTTGATTTATAGATCTATTGCTTTTAATCCTATTCAAATTTGGAATATCTCTAGTTTACACTGAGTCTGCCACTCATATTTCTCTGGCCTGTGACCTTTCACTTAGCAATAAGCGTTGGACATTTTTGCAATACCTTTACCCATGTGAAGTGGGCACTGAAAGCTATTACATCCTCAGTTAACTAATTCAGCTTGCAGGAAGTTAAAGATCGAATATATTTCACGATATACGTATTTGTGGGATCCGCCTGCATTTGCTACAGCGATAGACTATATTATGTAGTCCAATATTATCTTGTTCAGTTCTGCACTCAGTGTCCACCATAAGCTCTCAAAGACCCCACTTCTCCTCAGTGTCTCTATGGTCTCATCTGTCCAATTTCCTATTGGCACACAAGAAAGATGGAAAGAAAGAAAGAGAGTGCTCCTTGGGTCTTTCCTGTCCTCCCACCGCCCCAGGAGAGCGGGTGAACGAAAGCGAGTTAGACCGAACTAGATAGAAGGAAGAAAATGCTCAATTTGTGAGTGTTTGTCTTTTATTTGGCTCTCAGCTGAGATTGTAGCCTGAGGGTGGCTTTGTCATCTGAGAAGAAAGAGAGCAAAAGAGAGAGAGAGAAAGAGAGAGAGAGACTGCCCTGCATGAATCTCCACACAACAGCACGTATGCGTTCCTGCTGTACTCCCCACCAGCATGCTGCTGAACGCAAGGCCAATATTCCCTCTGATCTGTTTGTTATTGAGAAACGTCTACTATCAGGGTTCCAGAGACTCCTTTGTTTATCAGAAACTAATGATTATTTTCACCACGTGACGTTCCCTACTAGCATCACGTCTGCCAGAGGATAAAGGGGCTATTTATTACTAGTTTGGTCTTTGTGTCATGAAGTCTTAAGTGGTTTCAGTAGTTAGCCTAGAGGACAGGCATTCATTTGGAGTAATTTATCAAGAGGATGCTCGTACAGAATTGAAGGCAGGGCTGTAGCAATTAAGCCCAATGTACTTTATTTGTTTTACAAATCACTAATGAGCTAAAAACGGCAGGCAGAAATAATTATCTGACCGCGTGTGAGTTGAGCTTTAATTCCGGCTGCAGATGTATAAATCACAAAGTGAGAGAAAAGAGTAAAAGAATGGGGAGGAGGGGATACAATGCCTGAGCTTTAGGGAATGAAGAGGACACTAGGGTGTGAATGTCTGGAGAGAGTATTCAGCAGTTGAAAGACTTTGAGGGCAAAAAGGCACAGGAATGTTTATGGGGCTGAATTGGGAAAAGGTCAGCCTGCAATTACAGGTCTAAACATCACTCTGATAAAAAAACTCAAGCTCTGGGAAATGTCACTATGATTTAGTGCGCTGATTGGCACGAATAAAAAAGAGCTCACCTTTGAATGAAATCTCACTTCTCTCTGCCAGCAGGTCAAGGTCGGATCACAGAATAATGGCAACAACACATTCATTTAGACAGATGAGAGAGGAGGCCTTTGATCATGAAAATACAGCCATTGAGTCTAGACGGAGAACGTGTGTTATATTGAACATATTCTCAAGACTTACTGTATGTACTGAGTGCAATGTAAGTATTAAATACAGTATTTCACGCAAGGTCACCGCTATCTTGTTTCTTTTGTCTTTGAGCTTCCAGTTTAGCGATAATGACTGTATACAGTTGAGACTTATTGACAGTGTTTGGATATTCTTACTGAAAATGGCATAATTAGCCAGTACATGAGCCGTCATGCCTTCAGTTAAGGGATGTCTTGCTGGAAGAAGATTGGAGAGTTTTTAATACCTTGTTATATACTTAAAATTAACTGTGCCAGAGTTCTTTTAGAAATCAACCAAGATCAAGCCGCCCAGGGGGTCTCATTCCAATCATTTGGTGTGCACCATGGTTCAGAAGGCAGTATTCACACTTGCAATCGCACCAGGGTTTGTTTTAATTGAATCAAAGCTAACGAGTGTAAATGCATCCTAAACAAGCAGATCCACAAATCAAAATACTATGGTGCCATGGCATGCTATGCAACTTGCATCCACCACGTTTCTGCATGTGACTGATGGGACTAAACCTTAAAAACTACTAAAGTTCTCTACACGTTCTGCAGTTATTGTGAATCAAATTAAAAGTCTTAAAATATAAACAGAAGTAGTGATAGCTAACTTGCCTGCCGTAGCTATATCCCACAGTTTTGAGGCTGTGATCTGCCAAAGCTTGCGATGCAGGAGCGCACTGCTGTCAGTACTGATCCAAGTGTTGAAACAAGAACCCATGCTGAGTGACTCGGGCTGCTTGACAGGCTAGGCTGAACATCAACTTTCAAGTACACAAAATCACTAGTTGTCTGGTGTACATGACTCGCTTTAACGCTTTTTCATATCTTTTATATTAATTATGTGACATAGAGTACCAGTCAAAGGTTTGGACACACCTTCTCATTCAAAGCTTTTCATTTTTTTCATTGTAAATGAACACTGAAGTCATCCAGACTGTGCAGGAACACGTACGGAATCATGTAGTAAACTTAAAAGTGTTAAACAAACCAAAACATGTTTTAGATTTTACTTCAAAGTAGACACACAACTGATGTCTCAAACACATTAAGAGGCAAGAAATGCAAGTCATGAACTCTTCACAAGACAGCTGTTAACTGAAAGCCATTCCAGGTGACTACCTCATAAAGCTGACTGAGAAAATGCCAAGAAAGCTGCATCTAAGCAAGATGTGCCTACTGTGAAGAATGTAAAATATAAACATGTTCTGTTTGTTTACTAAATAATTACATATGTATTTACTCATAGTTTGGATGAGTTTAGTATTAATCTACAGTGCAGAACATTTTTAAATCATGAAAAAAACACTGATTTTTGAGATGGTCCAAACTTTTGACTAGCATTGTATTTAAAGTCTTTTTTAAAAATCTTGAGAGTTTGAATGTAATAGAATCAATGTTTTGTTTTAATTGAACCAAAGTGAATCAAAGCGTGAACGCACCCTAAACAAGCAGAACCACAAATCAAAAGACTGTAGTGTCATGACATGCTATACAACCTGCATTCACTGCAGTGTTTTTAAATGAAATATATAAGTGAAATATTCGCTAAATATAAAAAACAAGCACTAAAGTTAAACTTCTCTACACAATCTGCAACAGGTCTCATTGTGAGTCAAGCTAGAAATAGTGGGTTTGTTTCATTTTAAACTAGTCAGTAGTACTGGATCTTTGTTATCATGTTCTCTATGGACAATCCAAACAACATCAAGTTTAGCTCATCTTTACCTGCACACATAGACTGACACCTGTACATCTTTCCATCCTGTATATAAGGAAATGTGTAAATCTGTATACTGTATAGCTTCTGTTTTATAACTTAAATGATCTATAAAACTGTATATTTAGAATTATGTGTAATCCTGGTGTCTAGCATTGTGTATTACTATTTATTGTGTATCATTTAGAATTATAATTTTTTTTTTAAGATTTTCACTCACCTTCACACCTGTGTAATATGATGTGACAATAAATAAAAATGGTAATTGCATCAGCATGCTAATGGAGATAAATGTGAACAGGAAGTTAAAGACAGAATAGCAGCATTTGAAATGGTTGAATGTAAAATATAAAAAAACCCCAAAAATTTTATGTCTCAATAATTATTTATATTTCTTATGGACAATCAACAACTATTAGGAAGACTATCGTGAATATATAGATCACAAAAAATAAATTCAAAAGTGATTTCCAGTTATATGAACATGGTTATAAAATTGAGGGTTTTTTTGTTTTGGACCTGTGAGCTGTGTCTACATGTATGTCTGAATCACAGATCCACATAGAATAGAATTGCCAGTGTTACTGACTGTGAAACTTCAAAGAGATTGAGGAAGATTGGGCATCCACTAAAAATCAGTTAAAACACTGTGGCAGCTGTAATCAGTATTACAAAACATGCCATAGTTACACTAAACATAGACATATTTGCTATCAACTTAAATTACACCCATGCATGTCCAGTACTGATGTATGTTAATGTGTATATACAGTATAGTGTGTCTTTAATGCATATATTTTTGTTATATATAAGTGCTGCACCCACGATTTTCACTCACCTACACACCTGTGTAAATGTGATGTGACAACAAATGTGATGTGATTTGATTTGAACAGTGTGCTGCTGTCACAATATAGCTCTGAAAAACAGACGGGCAAGTGCTTCAGACTTGGCACAGGGGTTATCAATGAAGACTGGAGTTCCTGTGACAGCTCAGACAGTCTGAAGGACACTACATGAGGTCAACCTGTATAAAAAAAAAGGTTTGTTTTTTTAACACAAAACTGCAGATTAAATTTGCATAAGAACATTGTTGAATATAGGGAGCACATTCTTTGGTCAGGTGAGACCAAGATAAATGTATTCACTTCAATTAGAGTGTAGTATGTTTAGTGAGAATCTGGACAAGACTCCCACAGTGTATTCGTATTATAGTAAATCTAATCTATTGTTAATTTTATATGAGTAAATGTTGTACTGTTCAACTTAGAAGTAATGAAATTACTGTAAGGTCATTGAATTTTGTATCATTTGACATTTAAATGTTATTATAGTAGGATACACTAAAGTAATGTATATTGTATCACATCATGCTGGACGTAGAGGAATTGTTAATCTCTACATGTACATTAAAGTTATACCTTTAAAAAAAAAAAAAAAAAAAAAAAATATATATATATATATATATAATACTAATACTACTACTACTACTAATAATAATAATAATAATAATAATAATAATAATAATAATAATAAAGCAACTACCAAAAAATGACTGATTTTAATAAATTGTTCATCTCTACATGTGCATTAAAGTTATACCTTTAAAAAATAAATAAATAAAAAATATAATATTAATACTACTACTACTACTACTACTACTACTACTACTACTACTACTACTACTAATAATAATAATAATAATAATAATAATAATAATAAAGCAACAACCGGCGGCACGGTGGCTTAGTGGTTAGCACGTTTGCCTCTCAGTGCTGGGGACTTGAGTTTGATTCCCCATCTGAGCGGAGTTTCCATGTTCTCCCCGTGTCTGTGTGGGTTTCCTCCGGGGGCTCCGGTTTCCTCCCACAGTCCAAAAACATGGAGGTCAGGTGAATTGGGTACTCTAAAAATTGTCAGTGTGTGTCACCCAGTGATGGACTGGCGCCCTGTCCTGGGCTTAGTTGAATAGTGTAATGCCCTGCCCTGCGCCCAGTGAGGGGGTAGGTGACTGACCGTGACCCTGATTAGGATGATTGAATGAATGAAAGCAACAACCAAAAAATGACTGATTTTAATAAATTGTTCATCTCTACATGTGCATTAAAGTTATACGTTTAAAAAATAAATAAATAAAAAAATATAATAATAATAATAATAAAGCAACAACCAAAAAAATGACTGATTTGAATAAGTTCAAATAAGTATGTTTGAAAAAAACAACGGAAAGTAATATTTTATAGCCATTCAAACAATTAAAATTCTTTATTTTAATAGTCCCAATTTTAGTGCAGTAAACAGCAACTCAAATTGCTAACCAACCAACTCTTTCAACACAGGGCTATACACATTGAAATTTGATGTCTGCTTTTATCCCACCCATGCTTTGAACACACATAAACACAATAGGGGTCAGTGCCCAGAGCATGACCCAAGGAGCACTTGTAGCATTTGTTTTTTTCCAAGGGTTTGTGTCTCTAACCTTCAGGCAATAACTGCCCTGTAGTTATCAAACTATGGTGAAATTCAAATGGTTATAAACAGTGTTAGTGTTTTTTCAGGTTTGGGACAGAAGTTATATTTAGATTTAGATTTAATATCATCTATTACATCCAGCTTAAAGTTCATTTAATAGATGTTTAGGTCAATGCTAGTTAAAGATAAGGCAAAAAAGTGTGCACAGCACTCTGAAAGACACTCTGCCTGTGCACAGCTTTAATGGGATAAATTCAACTGTCATTGTCCATAAATCAAGCAGATGCCAAAGCAATAGAAGGCATGAACCTAGGCAAGTCCAAGTGACTGATCATTAGGGCCAGGCAGGCTTAGCCCCACCTGTTGCCACTGCAAAGAACTGCCTTAAATATTTATTGGTTTGGGATTAATTCTATTATTGCTGTAATTTATAATCTATGAACTATAATAATAATATCCATGTATCTGTAATAATATATCATGTATGGATGGGATTTTAGTGGCAGCTTTAGACTATGTTCTCCTAAGTTGTATCTGCAGTAGAACAAGTGACTATAGACCTCTCTCACAATGCAGTGTGTATTGATGTGGGAAGAATATGAATATACATGTTCAGTGTTTTTGTATTTGATGCAGATCACACAAATTTGATGACAAGTGGGCAGAAAGCCAGAAGCCTCACTACGGCATGATTTCATATCTTGGAGTTGATTGGCTATGTGTATGAGTCAGATTAGCAAACAGCACAAGCTTAAATTTAAATGTACAGCTGGCACAAAATTGAGACTTTGTTAGCCAATGGCTAACAGCGTTTTGGCGCCTAAGGCCAGCTAACTTGACAAAATGAACGAAGTGGATTTCACACTCAAGGACAGGTTTGAAACCCTTAATTTGTAAGAGAAATTGGAATGAAAGCACATTGGAGCCCAGCAGCCTTGGGATATTGTCATCACTCAGACAGCTGGTAAAATTAACCACCAGTTTAGTGTGGAGTGGTTTTCAAAGAAAAATGTGACAGCATGCTGTGCTACCTTTCTCTTCAAGTGAGCCCTCAGCTTTGGTGAATGAATATTGTTGGCTAAATTGCTGCATTGATTGACATATAGATGGTGACAAATGTCAGTGTCTTCATGCTTATTGAATGGCTCAGAATCAGAATCAAGTATTGACCAAGAATATTTGCACATAGAAAGTATTTGTTTTTGATCAAACATTGGCTCTCAGTGCACAATACACAAAATACAGAAGTACAGTAGACAATGAGTTAGAGAAATAGAGCTTATACTGGTACAAGGACCTAAGCATCAGTTCATACTGTTCATGCTCAATTTTAATTTAACACAATTTAAAAAATAGTGGCATTAGCGCAAATTCTATTTGCCCTGCATCTACGAGTCATCAGTAGTTCAATTTGAGACTTGACCAGGACCGGCATCATTAAGACTAGAGCAGTAAAAGTAATACTTTCCACATCAAGTGCTACACGAATGATGCCTCAATAGTCATGCATTTGCCTTTTTAAAACAATCTTTACTGACGTTTTTCATTATACACTGGAACCTTGACTTACGAGTTTAATTTGTTCTGTGACAGAGCTCAATTTGCTCGTATATCAAATTGAATTTCAACATTAAAATGAACTGAAATGCTATTAATCTGTTCCAGCCCCCCCAAAACCACACAAATTGATATACACCAAGTGTTTTTATATAAGAAGAAAATACAAAATAACAAATATAAATACAACAATAATACATAATACAAGAATGTAAAGATATAAACTGGTTTATTAAATGTATTTACATTAAAGATTAGATGATTTTCATTTGCTTTTTTCACCACACTTTGCTCACTTTCACTTGTAGGGCGTCAATAAAATTCTGTTCAAAGACCTTTGTCTATTCCTCCATTTAAAAATGTTTAAAATGAACGAAACATGTTTGTTTACACAGTGACAAGGCACCAGCTCTTCTTCTCTGCAGTTTCAGCAGTGATCTATGCACTCACGCTTGCTTGTGGCAGGTAGCGGAATTTCTTGTGATTAATTGCAATTAACTATATGACATACTGAGATTAATCGTGACTAAAAAATTTAATCGTTTGACAACCCTAGTTCTTACACATACCATACTGTATGCACACTTACATTCACACACACATCTGTGAGGGGAAGGGTAGTAGAGTAGAATAGTAATAATAATATAAAATACTATTAAAGTGCAGAGTGTGGCAATTAAGTGAGATGTAGCAATAAAGTAGAATAACAATGCTGTAGATTTATATACCATAGAATCTGGAGTTGTCATGTATCATAACAAGACTTATGTGCTGATATTGTTCATCGGTGTGATGTTGTGGGGAAGAAGCTATTCTGTTCTGTATTCTGTTTGTTTTGACCCTCGGTTGGTTGAACCACCTGCACAAGGGAAGAAGCTGAGACAGGAGGTGGCCAGGGTGCTATGGGTCAGTGACTTTCCCTACTCACTTGCTCCTTCTGGAGGTGTGTAGATCGAGGGTGGGCAGGTTAGCACCCGTGACCATTTCTGCAGACCTGATGATGATTAGGCTGCAGTTTCTGTATGGCATGTTTGGTGGCAGAGTTGCACCAGACTGTGATAAAAGTGATGGTGACAGACTATGATTGCTTTCTAGAACTGAACCAGCAGCTCTTAAGAAAGGTTGAACTTCTTCAGCTGACACATGAAGTACATCCTCTGCTGGGCTTTCTTTGTGATGGACGTAATGTTAATGTCTCTCTTCAGATTCCAGGTGATTATAGCTCCCAGGAACTTGAAGAACTCCATAGCCATTGCAATCTTCTCTAGAATGGTGAAGGTTGGCAGTGATGGAGAGTTTCTTCTGAAGTCTGCCATCCTCTCTCTTTTGAATGTGTTCAGTTCCAAGTTGTTGTGATTCTTTCAGAGGACCACCTGTTCACTGACCTGTCTGGAAGCAGACTCAGTAAGTTTGTCAGTGATTTGAGACTGGGATGGAAGTTCACCATCCAACAGGACAGTGACCCAAAGCATGCTGCTAAAACAACACTCGAGTGGTTTAAGGGGAAACGTGTAAATGTATTGGAATGGCCTAGTCAAAGCTCAGACCTTAATCCAACTGTGAATCTGTGGTCAGACTTGAAGATTGCTGTTCACCAGCGGAAACCATCTAACGTGCAGGAGCTGGAACAGTTTTGCCTTTAGGAATGGGCAAAAATGCCAGTGGCAAGATGTGGCAAGCTCATAGAGACTTATCCAAAGTGACTTGCAGCTGTAATCACCACAAAACTGAATAATTGATTCTGATTCTGAAAAAGTGGCTCTACAAAGTACTGACTTTAGGGGGCGAATAGTTAACACTAGCAAAGATGTAGTGTTGTTGTGGTCTTCAATTCCACAACATAGTTACATTTCTGGGAAGGTGCAAATCAGGCTATATCATAGGGTATGACATAGGGTACATGGCTCTGTCATAACCACATGGTAAATTTGACACAGAAGCACAAATCAGCCTTAAGAGTCTAAAACACTGTAGTGGTAGAAACGAATGATAGAAAAAGGAATGTTGTCTGTATCTTCTCATACTGATATCAGCTTGAACCAATTACTGATGAAAATTACTGTTGCTAAATGTGGTTTCATTTTCTTTTCTTTTGCCAACGCAATCCATTTTTAGCCTCAACGAGTTTGACATTGTAAAATGAATTCTCAACAACAGCAAAGTCCTGTGCAAAACGTAAATGACAGCAGTTGTTGTGAATAAACAGACTGAGCTTTTGGCAATAGATTATTTTTAAACCTCTAAAATAAGTAAACCAGTGAATGGTCCCCTTCTCTGCAGGTATGTAATATCCACAAGAGAAAATGAATGCATGCCAAGTTTTCAGTCTCACATAAAATATAATATTGCTTTGATTGCATTGTTTTAGTCATGATGCATGTGAAACCTGGGTTGCACCAACAAACTGTTCACTATATGATCAAGTGGTTATGGACACCTGGATAGTAGAGATGGTTACTCTAACTAACGCAGGATAAACCTTCCGTTTTGGAGCAAACAATAAATGAATAAGTGTCCCAATACTTTTTCTTTATAGTGTAGCAAAATGTTTATTGACACATAAATGGTGGTGTATTGAACACTCTGTTGTGTTAGACAAGCATTGTGACTACATCAGCTGAGAAGGCCAATACAGTGGTAACCCTACTTACGAGTTTAATCCGTGCAGGAGCTGAGCTCGTTAGCTGGTTTGCTCGTTAGCTGGGTGCATTTTCCCCATAAGAATACATGTAAAACTGATTAATCCGTGTCAGCCGGCCAATATACAGTATACTTTAATATGCTAAATAATGTGTTTATATGGGTTTTTAAAACATAAACGAAACAACAACGACACTCGTGCAGGCTGGCGGCTAAGGAGGACAGGAAGACGGGCGTACATGTATGGCATGGTTACATTTATTATATGAAAAGTAAAAGTAAAATGTATCTAACTTTCTTGTTCACTACCTTTTAGTACTTTAGGGATGCTCGTAAGTAGGGTTACCACTGTATTGGTATTGGTATTCTGTACAGAGCCTGATAAAATAAGTTTAAATACATGTTTAATATTATAAAATTTGTTCACATTGTTACAGTCACTGCTTTTGCCATCCAGAACAGCAGAGCTGCGGAGGACTTAATTAGAATCCATTGTGGTCACTGCCTTTTAATACAGCAGGGTTTAAATACATGTAGCTGCTGGCTAGGTAACACCTCTGACACACCCACACTGTGAAAAATAAAAATGCCACAAAGGTTTATTTGAGAAATGCGATAAAACAACTGCTTTTGATTTCATTTAAATGCCTTGTACTTTGAAGAGGTGTATTATAAATGAGCTGTGTGGATGTAAAAAAATATACTTGGAAAGTTTCTATGGAGCTGTGTAGGTTCTTTAGACCTTTAAAATGTTATTCACACTCACACATCATTTACCTAAAGTTTCTTCAAGTAATGGCATGGAAGATCCAGTTTTGGTTCCATTAAAAACAGCATTAAACATCGTAAGTGTGTGAATGTCAAAAACGTTTCTAAAATTTAAAAAATCTACATTTGAAATAAAGGTTCTAGAGAAAAATGTAACTGTGTGAAGGACCATATGTGTTCACATTATTCACATTTACACATTCTCATGAATAGAAAAGGTTCTTTAAGGAACCAAAAATGGCTCTTCTACAGTGCTACACCAAAAAAATGTGAATACGTGAAAATGTTCATTTATACCTGTCATATACTGTATTTTATATTCATTACATGTGAAGTGACATCTCACGTTATGTCTAATGAATATAACATATGGCAGATTATCTTTTGTATTATAATTTTTTATTTATTTCTAGTTTTTTTTTGCCCATTTTTATCCCCTCGCCAATGTAGTGGTAGCCAATTAGCCCATCCCCTCCATTAGGCCTCTCCCCATCACTTTGCAATGTCCCTGACTCTAGGAGGGTGCAGGCAAGCACAAGCCTCCTCTGCTGCATGTGATGCAGCCACCGCCTCTTTTTGAACCACCGCTGATGCACCGTCACTGGAGAGCCTAACGCACTCGGAGGAAGGCACACATGGTGCCCAGCTCCAACTGGACCAATCAGTAGACGCCTGAGCCAGCAGACATTGCAATGTGAGAGTGATAGAGAGAGAGAGCGCCATCTACCCACCCAGAGAGAGCACTGCCAATTTTTGCTCTCTTGGGCCCCGGCTGTTGATGGCAAACAGCATGACCGGGATTCGAAGCTCTGCATAGCACACAATCAATCATGACATAACTATAAATAAAGAACTGCTGTGGAGTAGACACTGGTATGTTGAAACAGAATTGCCACAACTACTAAAACGTTTTGCCAACAATACACAGCTACACAACAAATGCATCATTACACAAGAAGACATATAGTCAGGAAATGTGACTCTGAGGACTGGCACTCTGGACAAAAGGGATGAAGGAACTGGAGAAGATCTTCAGATGTAACAGTTTGTGTTCTCTGTAGTTCTATATGGATGTGAAAGCTGGACAATGGAAAAGCAGGACAGGAAGAATATTGATGCCTTTGAACTTTTGAGAGAACCTTGGACAGCAAAGAAAACAAATAAATGGATCCTCAACCAATTCGAACCTCACTTGTCACTAGAAGCCCTTCTTATTTTGGACAAATTATGGGAAGAACCAGTTCAGGTGAGAAGACAGTGATGCTGAAG
>BRDA01091218.1:0-13465 GCA_036984385.1 Crenuchus spilurus
AGGAAGTGTTGATGGTGCGAGTGTGTATAATGTATCAGTGCACAGTACAGGAGGAAGTGTTGATGGTGTGAGTGTGTATAATGTATCAGTGCACATTCATCATCCATCTGAAGAACCCTTCCACCATGAAAAGAACTTTGAGTGTTAATGGTTCTATATTGAATCATTTTCTTTATTAAAGAACTCTTGAAGAACCATCTTTTTTTCTCAAGAGTTCTCAAGTGAAAGCAAAGTGCTTTCAGGTAGAGGAATTTTGACCTACACATTTAACACAAACAATGAGCACTTACTCAAAGTGGTGGGAGCCTTATCCACAGGGGGTTAGGTTCCTTGCTCAGAGAGATTAGGTTCTTTGCTCAAAGGCTTTCAGTCATGTTGTGTCAGTTCAAGAGACTGAACCGGTGACCTTCTGGTCACAAGACTGTTTCTTTTATCACAAGGCCACAGCTACCCCTGAAATAATGCACTGTTCTTCTGGGTTAGTGTTAGTAATGGTCAAGTGATTTCTAACAATTTCTGGTGATGAAGCAAGACATGAACAATAAAAGAAGTTGATGCAGGTCCACCAGAACATGTCCAGTCCTTCTATGGCAGTGCCGTGTTCTTAGCAGGAGTATAATTTGTATGTGGAGAGACGATAAAAGTCACAAAATAACTTTTACTGGATGACGCCACAACAATCATCAGATGAATGAGTAATGCAGATTTCCAGTTAGTATGATAATGAAACAGCAGAACATTTGCAAACAAAAGATGATGAGAGCTGCTTTAGGAAAAATAAGAAAATGAACTCGTGAGAGAACTAATGAAGACTCTGATTGATGACTGTGAAACCCTTAACTTCTAGTCTTTGGATGACGATTAAAATGTACAAAAATAAAAATAGATTTGCCTCTAGTGAGGAAGCTTTACATTAGATGTTGGAACATTGCTGTGAGGATCTGATTGTATTCAGCCACAAGAGCATTAGTGAAGTCATGTTCTGATGTACAGTGATTCTGGATGACTCCCAAAAGTACTGGAGGTTTTCCATTTTGTTTAATTTACTAGTGCTTTACTCACTTCTATGCACCATGGCCATCATAGCTTCAACTTCTGTGGATTTCTGTGGAAAATCCTCTTATACCAGCACAACACGCGCTCCCACGCCACCACCACATCTGTGTCACTGCAGTGCTGAGAATGATCCACCTCCGAATTCATGTTCTCTGGCAGTCCTGTGCAACAGTGCAAAAGGGGGTAACAAACAGGGCCGGCACTGCATACGTGGACTATGCTCTGCCCGTGGGGCCTCATTTGCCAAACAATGGACACATCATGAAAAATAACTGTTTTTTCCCATTATTAAGGCAATAACACTGCTGAACAACACTTGAACACTATTACCAGCTGTTAATCAGAGTAAAGCTGTTAATTAGCCTAATTGATACTGCACTATAAGTTCACCTATGTTGTAAAACATTAGTTATGTTAATGGAGATGATTAAAGCTGGGTTTACACTGTATGATAATTGGCACAATGTTGCTATTATAGATTACATTGATATATCTTTAGTCACAATTTGGAATTTATAGTCATAGAACATAATATGATATACAACAGACTGGTGGATGATATAGTGCCTCTCTGACCAAAGATGAAATCTCTGTTCATGATCAGTCAGTTGATACATATCTTTTCTAAAAGGCCGCTGAGGCTGAAACACCACTCACCAAATAAAGCCATGAAGATCAAGGAGATCTCCAAACAAGTCGGGGACAAAGTTTTTTAGAAGTACAAGTCAGGGTAGGGTTATAAAAAATTATCAAGAGCACCATCAAATCCGTTATCATCAAATGGAAAGAACATGGTACCACAACAAACCTGCCAAGAGAGGGCTGACCACCAAAATTCTAAGATTGGGCAAAGAGAGCATTAATCAGACAGGCAACACAGAGACTAAAGGTAATCCTGAAGGAGCTTCAGAGTTCCCAAACAGAGACTGTAGTATCTGTCGATATGACCAGAATAAGCCGTACACTCATAGAGCTGGGCTTTATGGAAGAGTGGTCAGAAAAATGCCTTTACTTAGAGACAAAAATAGAAAGGCTCATTTTGAGTTTGCCAAAAGGCATGTGGGAGAGACCCCAAATGAAGAATGAGTTGAAACTAAGAATTTATGTCTGGCGCAAAACCAACACATCTCATCACTTCAAGAACACTATCCCCACAGTGAAATGTGGTGGTGGCAGCATCATGTGGTGGGGAGGTTTTTCAGCAGTAGGGACTGGGAAACTGGTCTGAGTTGAGGGGAAGATGGATGGTGCTAAATACAGGGATATACTTGAGCAAAACCTGTTTTGGTCTGTCATTGATTTGAGACTAGGACAAAAGTTCACCTTCCAACAGGACAATGACTCAAAGCACACTGCTAAAGCAACACTCGAGTTATTTAAGAGGAAACGTGTAAATGTATTGGAATAGTCTTAGTCAAAGCCCAGAACTTAATCCAAATGAAAATCTGTGGTCAGACTTGAAGGCTGCAGTTCACCAGCAGAAACCATCTAACGTGAAGGAACTGGAACAGTTTTGCTAGAGGAATGGGCAAAAATCCCAGTGCCAAGATGTGGCGAGCTCATAGAGACTTATCCAAAGCCACTTGCAGCTTTAGGGGGGGTGAATAGTTATACACACTGAAGTTTTCTGTTATTTTGTCCTATTTATTTTGCTTCACAATAAAAAGAAAATCAAATGTTCAAAGTTGTAGACATATTCTGTCCTGTACCGTTTAAAAATAAACTTTTTAACAATATTCAAATGTTTAATGTATGAAGAAAGTAAATTATAAGGCAGAATGAAAGACTTTCGCTTCATATCAATGAGATGAGGCCTAAATGACTCTCAGAAGGCTGAAGCATCAGCTATAGAATGCAGAGAAGCAATAACAATACACATCTCCATAGAATGAAAAAGCTGACGAGAAGGTTGTCCCCAGGCAAGAAAAGAAAATATGAAGAATGAAATGAAAATAATATTTAATTACTGAAAGGGAAAGAATGATTGGCCTTCTAGTCGAGACAGAGTCTTTTGTTCAGAGGTTAAAAAAGAACTGAGAGGGCAAAGGGGAGACGTAGAGGCAGACAGTGAGGAAGCCGTTGCTTTGCTTGAGATCTTGAAGCTATGAAGACCTGACATCCATTCGTTACTATGGCAACTTCTAAATAACTGAAGGCCTCTCTCACATTGGCTAATGTTAATGTTCATGAGTCCACCATCAGGAGAACACTGAACCACAATGGTGTGCATGGCAGGGTTGTAAGGAGAATGTTACTGCTCTCCAAAAAGAACATTGCTGCTCGTCTGCAGTTTGTTAAAGATCACGTGGACAAGCCAGAAGACTATTAGAAGAATGTTTTGAGGATGGATGAGACCAAAATATAACTTTTGGTATGAAAACCTAATAAGAACCTTATCTCATCTGTGAAACATGGTGGTGGTATCAGGTTTGGGCCTGTTTTGTTGCATCTTGGCCAGGACGGCTTGTCATCATTGATGGAACAATGAATTGTGAATTATATCAGAGAATTCTAAAGAAAATGTCAGGACATCTGTCCATGAACTGAATCTCAAGAGAAGGTGGGTCATGCAGCAAGACAACGACCCTAAACACACAAGTCGTTCTACCAAAGAACGTTTAAAGAACAGTTACTGAAACGTTTAGTTACAGTTATTGCTGTAAAGGGGGTCACAGCAGATACTGATAGCAAAGGTTTACATACTTTTGTCTCACAAATATGTCATATTGGATAATTTTTCCATTGATTAGGTGTACACACATCTGTCTCCTCTTAAGTTTTAATTAATATCTCAGTAAACTCTTATTATACTTCTGCAAATGTTGACAGGAATCTCAATATGAGCTCATTAATTTCTCGTCCAACCATCTGAGTCTTCAATGTGTTGATTATGTGATGCATTATGAATGTTTATCTGGACAGAAGTATCTCTCGTCTCATTTTTTGTCTCATACTTTTCTCCTCGAGTGTTTTAAGATAATCTCAGTTAAGTAATTTGATCCATCAAAGAGCAACACTTGAGCAACAAAAAATACCTCTTGGTTGTGCAGTTTTAGTTCAGTTGTGATTCATTAATGTTGTCATTTTGAAGAACTCTGGCTTATTTGCCCTAAAACTGATCTACTGACCTGACCTACCCATTAAAACAGTACACTTTACTGGACCTATCTCATATAATAAACGTTCACAGTTCATTTCTAAACAAGTTAAGCAGACAACTTATTAAAACATGATGGGTCTACTGAAAGCATTGAAGGCTAATGATGGGCCATGTTTGAGAGGTGGTTTTATCAGTGATGCTGGAGGCAGGAAGCTTAATTAGACTTTTTATTAAAGCTCTTCTCCTTGATTGCTGTTAATGAGAAGCAGAACACTGCTGGCTAGGGGTCTTCAGGGCATACTAGCCAACCATTTGCATTTGTCAATAAAGAGAATGAGATGGTATATATGAGAAAAAGAGAGACAGAGAAATGAGTGATGGATTGCTTGTGCGAGGAAAATGGGCAATTGATTTTTGTACTTTGTGATGAAAAACCTGTGTGTGTGTGTGTGTGTCCTTGTATTTCTCCCTGGTGGGGACTGAAAGTCCTCGTAATGATAGGAATACAAGTCAGATCTGTAAAACTGGGGTCATTTTTCTGGTCCTCACAATAACTGTGACATTTTCATTACAAACTTTTTTTAATTAAAGTATTGACCTTTGGCTGCTAAGGTTAAGTTTAGGTTTATATGTACTCAGTTTAAAACATGTGAATGGAACATCCTCACTAGTATAGTACTACCAAAGTGTGTGTGTGTGTGTGTGTGTGTGTGTGTGTGTGTGTGTGTGCTTGACTACCAAGTCATATTTATTAACCAGTTAATCGCGTTGGCAGAGTAATGCCCACTTTAGTGTTAAATCATTTCACCTATTTAATATTAATTACTTATTAATTAATATTAATTATTAATTATTTAATATTAAATACTATTAATATATATATATATATATTAATCTTTTGGTGGGGGCAGCTGTGGCCTCATGTAACCCTTTGGTGGATAGAGACCTCGTCTTTGTGACCAGTGGTTTGATCCCCTGGTAGGATATGACTGAAGTGCCCTTGAGCAAGCCACCTAATCCCCAATTGTTCCCTGGGCACGGTGGATAGGGTTGTGCCCACCTCTTCAGGCATGTGTGTGTGTGTGTGTTTCACTGCATGGATAGATTAAATGTGTTGGTCAAATTTCTGTGTTTAAGCAATGTGCACTTTCATTTAGTATTTAACAGGCTTTTTAGCACTGCTGTGACTGACTGAGGGCATAGATATGCCCCTCTAAATTCTATGTATGCCCCAGTATAATAAGTAGTCTAGAAACACCCCTGGGACAGGATAAATGTACAATACAAGGTTCTGGTTCATGAAACTGCATACTGTGTTATTATGCCAGTGGTTAATATCTTAATGTGCCCTCCCTCAAAAACATGAAGACCCGTCCTTCCCGATAATTCTGCCGTTGGGTCTGGTGTTCACCATTGTCTGATTAAGTTGGGTAAAAGGATAAGTGGTGGCAGCACAGTGGAGCTTAGTCACAGCTACAACTCAGATTCTCTCAGTAATGGTGTTATCTAACAAATCAAGGGAGAGTAGCTTTAAGTGATGATTCAACCTCCCTCGACCATCCCTCTCTTGTACCCCTGCCTGTCAAGCTGACTGTTTGTCCTTGTCTATCTAATTCTTTCTCTCTGCACCACTCTATCACTTCCTCTTTATCTTTCTCTGCTGTACTTGAATATCTATTCAGTGACAAAAGGAGAGAAAATGAAAGAGCAAGAAAACTAGAGAGGAAGATGGAGGGAAGACAATGAAGCAATTTTCAGAACTGATTCAAAGCCCCACTGTGTGACATGTGAGGTATTTTCTCGTGGTATATTAAAAGGAGGAGAGGAAAAGGAAAAAGAGAAGGACATCGAGATAGAAGTGAAGGTCAACTTGCTTGAACCTGTGCAATAAGAGCACAGAGCCAAATCCATTCCATACCATAATGACCATGTCAGGGGTCAGAGCAAAGAGAGACAAAGAGCCAAACAAAAGAAATGGATTTAAACATCATGAACGTTGGAGCAGACACTGGATGAAGGTCGTCTGGGATACATAACTATATGTGTTCATTCCAATATATGGCATAGAAGCATATAGAAGTGGAAAACGTATGTGAACTGTTGGGTTTAATAAGTGGTTGACCCTCCTTTGGCAGCAAAAACTTCAACCAAACATTACCTGTCGTTACAGATCAGACCTGCTCAACGATCAGCAGGAATTTTGGACCACTCCTCTTCACAAAACTGTGTAAGTTCAGCAATACTCTTGGGATGTCTGGTGTGAATCACTCTCTTGACTTTCAATAATCAGACTGATGCTTCCAGGCTGTTGCACTTTGAATTTGACCCCAGATGGATGCAATTATCACTATTATTAATTTCACTATTGTTTTACACTAAAGCACAATGTCAGACCTAACTGATGATGTAAATGTCTATCAGTAGTCTGATCAGAGGAGGATGGATCCCCTTTGTGAGTTTTGGTTCCTCCCAAAGTTTCTTCCTCCAGCCTCGAGGGAGTTTCCCTTGTCACTGTCGCCTTTGGCTCGCTCACATTGGGGAGTTTTTGATTTGAATTGTCTGATGCCAATTATGTAAAGCTGCTTTGTGACAATGTCCATTGTAAAAAGCTCTATAGAAAAACATTTTGACTGATTGATTGATTGATTGAGATCATGCCACAGCATTTCAATCGGGTTGAGGTCAGGACTGGGCCGCTCCAGAAGGTGTATTTTTTTCTGTTGAAGCCATTCTGTTGTTGATTTACTTTTATGTTTTGGGTCATTGATCTGTTGCATCACCCATCCTCAGAAATACAGTAATGTTTGTTGACAACAGTGGCTTCCTCTGTGGTGTCTTTCCATAATCTTAATTCTTCTTCCATGTTTTACTTATTGTACATGTGCCAGAGACTTCGGTACCTCTTTAGCAGACTCATTTAGCTGACTTGCTTATTAAAAGTAGGAGATCATCATTAAAACTATTAACACTACATTTGAGGCATATAGCAGACGCTTTTATCCAAAGCGACTTACAATTGCGGGTTAGATTTCAGTCGTGACCTGCCCGGGATCGAACCGGCAACCTTCAGGTCACCAGACCAGATCCTTAACCACTAGGCCACGGCTCCCTAGTTCATAATAACTAAAATGTCAGTAAATTCTGACAGGGAACCTCAGAATGGTCAAGAGAATGGTCTTCATAATGGTAATGATCCTAAACACACCTCTAAATCCACAATTGGGTACCTCAAGACAAGACATGACTGCTTTATTTATATATATTTTAAAAGTCTGCAAGTATCAACCAAAGCACTGCAGTAAAATAAAGTAAAATAAGAAAAATAAAAAAAGACAGAAATAAACAATCATGTAATCATTAAGAAGAATCAAATGTATGGAAAAAATATGATTTTAAATTAGTCTTAAAAATCTCTAATGTAGGAGAAGATGCAATAAATCTTTGTTTTTACACAAATTTTCTCCCCATTTTATAGTAGTAGCCAATCGTCCCACCCATCCACTAGGACTCTCCCAATCACTTGTAATGTCTCTGACTCAAGCAAGGTGAAGACTAACACAGGCTTCCTCTGATTTACGTGAAGTCAGGCTCCACCCCTTTTCTACCTGCTACTGATACATCATCACTGGGCATCCAACGCAGGATCTCCAGCTTTGATACATCAGCTAACAGACACCTGAGTCAGCCGACACTGCATTACAGTACTGATGGGAAGAGAGCTGCATTTACCCTCCCAGAGAGAGAGCACAGCCAATTTTGCTTTTGATGGCAAGCAGTATGTCCGGAATTTGAATTTGCGATCCTCTGATCATAGTGTCAGCATCTTAGTTGTCAGCGCCTTAGTTCACTGAGCCATTCAGGGCCCTTCACCCCAGAAAGAATGGGACAATCCCCTTAAGAAGAACTTACCATATAGGAAGTACTGACCATGTAGGGTGCCCAAATTTTTGCTTTGGGTCTTTTTCTCTCTATGTTTGTTTGGTTGAAATTGAAGTAGCCTTTTCTAAAACATGACTAAAAAAATTGTCATGCCTTTTAGAAATCAGGGCATCTTTTACTTGCTTAATTATTCACAGTAACAGCAATTTTGACCAGGTTTGCCCAAATGTTTGCATTCCACTGTATGCAGCAAACTCAGTGGTCTGTAATTAATTTGCTTAGAGCCTTGTTTCTTCACAGGGTAACTGTGTCCCCATTTATTGGCTGTATCCATCAAACGCCATGGTTGTGAAGACTGCGATGAATCTTGGAATGGGTTGGGTTGCAAAGGATCCACCTATTATATCCTTCAGTGCCAATGATGCCTTTCTTGGCCACATTTGAAGGAGTCTTTGAAATGGTGCAGCCTTGTTTCTTCACTGTGATTGCAATCAATCTTAATCAGGCCTATAAGGATGCAGCCCGTGATTTGAGGGATGCCCCATATGTTCTGCAGACTGGCACTGGTCAAGGGCTTGGTGGTTGGGGTTATCTGTACTAGATCATGGAGATAATGATCTAAAATGGTCTAAAACCACAAGCTCAAGGTCTAAAAGATACCTTAAAAGGTCTAAAAATGCAATGGATGTTGGTAAATGTAGTAGGAGTAACACCAGAAGTTGTTAAAAGTTGCTTTGGCATTTACTCACACTCAATGAATATGATTGTGTTGACAAAATACCAGTGTATGAAGTATCTTCCATGTCCATGCAATACATTAAAATGTCAAAGAAAGTAATGCATCTAGCCATTATATAACGCTGGGCTAAAGCTGAGATTTGTTTCAAAGATTACACCCCATCACCATTTTACTAGAAGCTCTTGCTGTAGAAAACCAAAAACAATTTATAAAACATGGTTGTTTAGAGCCGCTTTCATGCAGCCTCAAATGGAACTGTCATTTTTCAGACAGGTCATTTTCTAATACCTGAAGTGAATCTTAATACAGACTGGGAACAGCATACTGTGTGTCTGTTATATTGTTCCTGCAGCCCTGCCAAGGCAGGTAGTGCTCTGAACTGACAGGTAATGACTTGTGTTAGATGTATCTTGTATCACTTTTGGGGAAATCAGCCTATTCTCCACAAACAACCACTGTATGACTCATTCAGTTTCAGTGTGGCTAAACCATCCAGGCTGATACATGTTGCCAGTGCACACTGAGCATAACTAATTTCAAGGATCAGCTATCCTTGTTTTGAAATTAACCAGTCCCTAGCATTGAAGCTACTTGCTGTGATTCACAGTAGCTGCTGTAAATGTCATACATTACAATTAAAGTACAAATATAATAAAAGTAGAAGCACTTCTGCATTCTTGCATCTTACCCATCCGTGCAGGGAATACACACAAAAACATACTAAGGGGCACTGAGCACATACGTATCAGTGAGCAGTCACACTTGGCTGCATCACCTGGGGAGCAGTTGGGGGTTAGGTGTAAGGATGAGCGAGTACACCACTATCTGTATCTGTATCTGTTCAACCATCTAAATTATCTGTCTAAACCGGAATTGGGCATGGTTTAACCGGAAGTGGGTGGGGTTTAAAACGGTACATTATTTTAAGTCTGAAATTGATATGGATATATATATATGTATTGTTTATTTGAAAACTATTTGCATATACAGTGGTACCTTGAGATACGAGTTTAATTTCTTCTGTAACAGAGCTCGTAAGTCAGTCAACTCGTCTATCAAACAAATTTCTCCCTTTTAAAACTACAAATAGATTTAATCCATTCCCACCTGTGAAACATCCCCAAACCTTCCTAAACTATGAACCAAAAGACATGTTTTGAATTAAGAAACACACATATATACTTTATAAAAATATAAGACAAAATATTTCAATTTCAGATTTCAATAAATATTAATGTAAAATCATTTTTAGGGAATTCTCTCTGTAGCATTTGAAATTTGCAGGGAATTTGATGTGCATGGTACTGTGTAGATGTGTAGTGCATGCTGTACAGTAAAATCTCTCTTCTCCCATTTCACTTCAGCATCCGACTGCTGCCAAGAAATTCAGCAACTGGCTGAATGGGATGCCATGGTTCGTTCTTTGCAGTTCAGTACAGAACATTGGACTTGATTCTGAGGGTAACACGTGAGAAAGAATGAGATGCTACCAGCATCTACCAACTACCAGCAGCCACTCGTATTTTGAAATTTTGCTCGGATCTCGAACAAAAATACAGATGGAGTCGCAGCTCGTATCTTAAAAACATGTGTATGGTGGTCTGCTCGTATCCCAAGGTACCACTGTATTTATTTAAACTATTTATTACATCACCAGCCAAATTAAAAGAAAGCAGACAGTAAAAAAAAGAAAAAAAACAACAGAGTGAAAGCAGTGACCGATGAGACATGAATCGTTTTCAGCTCTGTCTTGTCAAATGCACCTCGTACGTTACAAAACCAGTTCACCATGTAACTTTAAATATCATACAAACCGAAAGAGGTGAGCTGAAGAAAGCCTAAGGAGTACTGAACAGAGCAGTGAGCTAGAGTGAATGCAAACACAGAGAGGCCAGTCACTGTCTGTGTATGCGCAAGAGTGGCTGCAGAGATGTGGGACAGGCCAATCACAGATTGTGAAGACAGTCAGTTACCCAATGAGGATTTTCCTTCAGCACGAGCACGGATATTGACGAGTTTTATTCGTATCATGCTCATATTAGTCAAAAATGCTTTATCTGTCTGAAACGAGTATCCGGTTCAACCCTAGTGAGGTGTCTTGCTAAGAGGAACTTGAGCAGAGGATGCTTAGAGAGACAGAAGTGCTGCTCATTCACAACCTCTCCTCCCATTTTACAGGATCAAACCAGCCATCTTTTAATCCCAAACCTGCCTCTGTAACCTTAAGTGCTGCTTTACTGTTAAACTACTATATACATGCCTCAATACTCTTAATAATGTTAGGGCCACATAATATACATTATAATGTAAAAATTACAGCACTATATAGATAAGCTCCTGACCCACTTTCATTGTTTATTATCTTATTCGAAACTTTTGTGCCAGTATGAGGCAGATGGCATCAACATAAACGATGCATTAATATCCATGATGTCAACACTATATGTCCAAATTTTTGTGAATACCTCTTCCAAGCCCAGAATTGAGCTGTGGAGCAGTGGAGCTGCTTATCCATCCAGTGATTTTGGGATGAGTTGGTGCAGTTAGAGAGGTCCTGGTGGTGATCATCCAACATCCTGACCTCATGAATGCAATCAGATCTTCACAGAAATGCTCAGAAATCTAGGACAAAGCCTTTTCTCCACAGTAGAGAAGAAATAATGAGCAATCAGGTGTCCCAAAACTTTTACCTGTGCTATAATCAGTGTCACAGTGTAGCTATACTGAGTGCTGATAAGTATTATCCGTGTTAGTTTTCTGCATTAGCGTGTTGTCTGTAAACGGCGTGTGGGCACAGCTGAGAGTAATGAGATGTCATGCTCCTTCTCCGACTTCACTTACCATCCTTTACCCTCTGTTACTCCACACACCAGACACAAAGCATGCATGCTAAAGATAATTACAGCAAATCACAAATATAATAACTGTTGTGTTAGGCCCTGAACTGTCTACCCTGCTTATCTTTTATTCACCATAACACAGCAGCCTGAGAAACAACAGATACAGGCTCGAACAGATCTTCACATCTGGTTGGCTGGCATATACTGTAGGAGAGCAAAATGTAATCACAAAGTATGAAAACTGATGATTTTGGTCCTTAGCTTTCCAAAAAAATAATCCTTTATGTACAGACGCTAATGCTAAGTACAGATATAGGCCGTGACAGCTCTCTTACAGTGATGCTGTTTGTGAATAAGTGATGATAACAGGGTATCATTTCACACGATTCATTACCACATGCTGCGTTTGTGTAAAGAAAGCATTTTAATATGGACAAATAGCCACAACCTGGATTTTTTTCTCCTCTACAGATACAAATTCATTCTTAGTGCTCTAGAAAGCTCTAGAAATCATTTGTGTACTTGGAAAAGAGAAGCCAATGGGCAGGTCATTCAACTATAACAGATAGATAAAAGATGTCCACTTGAACAACTGAGCTTCTGATGGTATACAGAGTAGGATGCCAGCATCCATCCATCCATCCAAGACCTCAGCGCTGAGAGACGAGCATGCCAACCACCAAGCCACCAGGCCACCTGGATGCCAACATGTGCAACTGTATTTTCAAAGTTTTATTCCATCCATCAATGCATTATCTTCCACTACCCCTTCACCCTGGACCCAGGACAGGGTGCCAATCCATCACTCGACACGTACACACACACTAGGGCAATTTAGAGTACCCAATTCACCTGACCTTCATGGTTTTGGACTGTGGGAGGAAACCGGAGGCCCCAGAGAACAGAACGCGGAACATGGAAACTCCACCTTTGCAGGGAATCGAACCCAAGACCTCAGCGCTGAGACGTGAACGTGCTAACCACCCAACACATTTTATTACATTTAAATTGACAATAGTCAGACAACGTCTTGAGCTGGATTGATGTTTGTTAAGATCAAACTGAGCCTCTATCTGCGAAGTAAGACAGAGAAGATGGAGAAGAGATGAGTTATTATTGAGAAATTAATGAGAATTCCTTAATTGTTTATAGAGATTAAAGAGTTAATGCAGCACTGTTCAGTTATTCTTGCTTAGTCCCTGCAGTTACCCATTAACTATGAAAATAAATGTGACCCCGCCAGGGAAAACCAGGTGAAAGTCATTCTTTTTTTTTTCCAAATTTGTGTTTTTCAAAACAACTTTTTTGTGAATTTAAGTTTTGTTTTTGTTCAAAATATGTACTCTGATAGATATCTGAGACTATTATTTTTCATTTACAACAATAATACCGAGTGGCTAAGTTTTGTTGCTAATGTAAGTGACACGATATTGACACGATACCTCAATAAGTTGCCCAGTGACTTTGGACTGGTTTTCCCTGGCGGGGTCACATATTACCAAAAAGATGGAAAGACATAACAATTTGATAGTCATATCCTCCTCAGTCCCAAGACAGGACACTTCAAAAACAAATGATATTTTGTAATGAAATATGTTCATTGCAGCCATTTAAATGGCATAATACAAAAAAAAGTGCACGGAGACTGTAAGATATTCAGTGTCCACTATACTGGACGTTTGGAATTAAGGGCATGAAATCTGAAAGATTTTGAAAAATGAACTCATTTGTTAGTACCAATCCAAGATACAAATTAAATGTATTTTCTGAGTTAACTGTTAGTGGAAATATGTAATAAATTTTTTACAGTAAAATTACACACTGACAGTGTTGGGAACGTTACTTTAAAAA
>BRDA01091224.1:0-15569 GCA_036984385.1 Crenuchus spilurus
TCCCGCTGCTGAGATTGAGTATGGTCACGTGATGACACTGCACGACTACATTTGATTGGTGAAACATAGTCACATGGTAAAGCCTTTGGAAGTCACTCTCTCTGTTAAAATAAAATGCGAGGGGGATAAAAATAATGACGCGTAGAATACATAAGAGGTACAAAGAAAAGTAACGAGCTCATTGTAGCCTAATGTAGCAGAGTAAGAGTACAGTTTCTTCTTTACAAATCTACTCGAGTAAAAGTAAAAAGTATATTGATATAAAACTACTCATAGAAGTATATATTTTTCAAAAAGTTACTCAAGTAAATGTAACGGAGTAAATGTAACTCGTTACTACCCACCTCTGTATATATATATATATATATATATATATATACACAGTGGTAACCCTTCTTACGAGTTTAATCCGTGCAGGACCCAAGCTCATTAGCTGGTTTGCTCGTTAGCTGGATGCATTTTCTCCATAAGAATACATGTAAAACTGATTAATCCGTGTCATCTGGCCAATATACATTATACTTTAATATGCTAAATAATGTGTTTATATGGGTTTTTTTTTAAATAAAGACGACAATGGCGGTCGTGTAGGCTGGCGGCTAAGGAGAGGGAGACTGACGGTCCTCGTGTAGGCTGGCGGCTAAGGAGGAGAGGAGGACGGGCGTACGTGTATGGCATGGTTACACTTATCATATGAAAAATAAAAGTAAAATGTATCTAACTTTCTTGTTCACTACCTTTTGCTACCTTAGCGTTGCTTTCACTAGCACTTTCACTTTTACTGGACAGCGGTCAAAGGTATTGACTGACCTCTTCTTCTACGGTAGCATCTAGGGGATGCTACGACAGCAGCACCCCTAGCGGTTTGGCATAATTGAACTAATTTACGCTACTCGTTACTTGTAACAAAAATATTCTGAGATCTCGACTCGTTACCTGGAATACTCGTTAGTAGGGATGCTCGTAAGTAGGGTTACCACTATATATACCACTTTATTCATATATATATCAGTGTATTTTTTATATAAAAAAGTATTTTATATAAAATCAATTCAAAAGATTTTTTAAATTTATGTTATTGATGCATTACTGCATCAATGTAGCCTGGCATGGAGGTGATCAGCCTGTGGCACTATTGAGGTGGTATGGAAGCTCAGGTTGCTTTGACAGCGGCCTTCAGCTCATCTGCATTGTTGGGTCTGGTGTCTCTTATCTTCCTCTTGACAATAACTCATAAATTCTCTGATGGGGTATATGCAGGTGCCAAGTCTTGCTGGAAAATAAAATCTGAATCTCCGTAAAGCTTGTCAGCAGATGGAAGAATGAAGTGCTCTAAAATGTCCTGGTAGATAGCTGTGCTGACTTTGGACTTGATATAACACAGTGGACCAACACCAGCAGATGAAATGGCTCCCAAAACCATCACTGAAATGTAAATTTGCATTTCATTTGTAGATCGAGGTCCCAGAGTCTGGAAGAAGAGTGGAGAGGTGCAAAATCCAAGCTGCTTGAGGTTTAGTGTGAATTTTACACAGACAGTGATGGTAATGAGTCTATATAATTAGTTTCAGTTTTTGAATTACTGAAATAAATAAAACTCTTTGATGATATCAAAATATTTTGAGATGCACCTGTACATCTTTTCCTGCATTTCAGGTCTGCAACACATTAAAAAAAAGTTGGACTGGTAAAGCATTTACCATTTTGTACTGTAATGTTGCCCCAAGGATACTAAGCAATGAATTTGTTCAATTTTTCTTACAAACGGTATCAGTAGAATATCAGTAGAAAATCAGTAGAAGAAAATTTCACTGGCAAGATTTCCAGTGTGGCCAGTTTCAGCATGCTACAGATAATGCTTTGTGCTCAACTAGACTGAGTGTATAGGGTTTATATGGCTGTGTGACTGGGCTTAAGGGCATGCAGCTGTCTGTGATCAAGGTGTCTTGTAATGTGGTCAGTATTCGGGTGATGGTGATCTCTGGTGGACAGGTGAGGAAGTGCAGTGAAAGGAAGAATGGTCCTCGCAAGTACTGTTAGGCAAATGAGAATCTTGAGAGGTGTTGGGAGGTTAGTAAGAGTCCCAAGAGTAATTGACAATCTTCTTCTTCTACCTTTGTAATTTGTGCAGCATCTGGTTTTGCATTGTCTTGTTGCAAATGCATGGACGTTTCTGGAAAAAATCTTGAAAGCCGCATATGTTGCACTAAAATCTCAATATACTTTTCTGCTGCCATCACAGGAGTGTAAATTACTGGTTCAAAAGGCACTATCCCCAAACCCCATACCATGTCAAACTCTAGCTACTGGACTTGTTGCTGACAACAGTCTGGATCAGCCTTTTTGTCTTTGAGCCAGAAAACATGGCATCACTTTAAAAAAAGATTTGGAAAACAGATTCATTTGACTAAAATACATGTTTTGTTGTGTGGAATAATCCATCCCAGATGCCTCCAAACCCAAAGCCACTTCTGGACATGTTTAACATACAACTTATTTTTTCTTTTTTTTAAATTCTGTATTGTAGTGCTTGACAAAGGTTTGTCAATGCAATCCTTTTCAATAATGTACATAATTTTCCACACATTTTTTTACAAATTGAAGATCTTTTGCCTATTTTTGCTTATTGTACAGCCTACTTATAATTCCTAAATATTGCTTACATACATTCAGTCTGCATGTATGGTAGATGCAGGTAATTTAGGACAGCATAGGCAGACTAGGCTTTTTTTCCCAAAATTATCTCATAATATTCTTTTGATCACTTTAAAAAGGAGGTTGCATTGTGAATATCATTTGTGGAATAACAGAATAATAGCCATTGTGTTTCATTTATTGTTTTATTATAGTGATACAATGACTTGGCATATCCATTTCATACAGAATATAAAAGTGATAGAGTCAATAGATAACTTAAAGAGAAGGTGGAAAAGATAGAAAAAAGTTATCTTGGAATCAAATTAAAGAGCTTGGATCACAACCAAAAGTTTCAAATCATGCTATATTAAGAGCTAGATATTTTTTCTGGTATATTTTGCATAAATATAATTTGAAGAAATATAATGTAATAACCCAAATATTCTAGAATTCTAGGACTGGAATATTCTACATACCTTAATAAAAACTGTTACGAAGAAAATAAGTTCTTATTTCTCACAATTATCTTTCAGTGCCTATAAAATCACAAAACATTGGAATTGACCATTGATTGATAGATGGTAAATGTTTGTGGAAACAGAGCCTTGTGGGAATAAAAAACTGTATTTCAAGCCAGAGAGGCTTGAAAATATTTCATTATGCACTGTCAACTAAGAATTAAGCTTCTGTCTGTCTTTTAACAACATCCCTGTCTGTTACCAACAGCTATTGTTTCATCAAAGAGTTTAAGAATTAGATTATATATGATGAACTTATTTTTAATCATCTGTGTTTCATTCATCTAACTGAAATTGTCTCTGGTATCCATAGATTTTTACTAGAATATTTACATTAGATGTTAAATTAGTGTTATGCTATATTGAGTAGTATTTTATTTTAATGTGATTAGACAAGTGTCTGCATCAGAAAGAAACATGCAGGATGGTTATGTACAAAACATTTCCTTCACAGAGTTCAAACTGAATGGCTTTCGTGATTTGGCAGAATGGAGACCTTTTCTATTTATTCCTTATTTCCTGATGTTTTTGTTATCTATCATAGCAAACTCCATGCTGTTGTATATAATAATATCTAACAGGTCACTGCATGCTCCTATGTTTGTACTGATTGGTCTCATGGCAGTTGTGGACTTGTGTGGACCAATGCTTTTTGTACCACATATGTTGCTTAATGTTTTATTTGGCTGGAATGGGATTTCTCTTCTGAATTGTTTAATTCAGATGCTTTTTGTTCATTATTCTGAATCATGTCAATGTACATTATTGTTATGTATGGCACTGGACCGTTACTTTGCTATATGCAGACCACTGTTATATCACAAGTACATGGCAATCTCCAATGTTTTCAAGCTCATTACTCTGCCATTAATAAGAAATGCAGTGTTAGTAGCCACAATTGTCTGTCTGGCTGCAAGACTGTCTTACTGCACAACAAATGTGATAGATCATTGTTTTTGTGAGCATATGGCACTGGTTCAACTGGCATGTGGAAATATTTCTATTAACAATTTGGTAGGACTTTTGACTGCTTTCCTCATACTGACTGTAGATTTTTTTCTCATTACAGTTTCTTACATAATAATATTCATCTATGTTTTAAAATCTGGTAAGGCCAATTTGAAGGCTTTGAATACTTGTATTACTCATATAATTGTAATTACATTTACCATAGCATTTGCCTTAATAGCTTTTATGTCATATAGAATAAGAAATGACTTCTCTTCAAGCAGCCGTGTCTTTTTGAGTACAATGTACCTACTGTTTCCAAGCTGTTGCAACCCAATCATTTATGGACTCAGAACAAAAGAAATAAGACAGCATTTTCTGAAATTAATTAAACATTTAAAGATCACACCATTGTAACATGTTAATGATTGTAACCGTGTAACAAATAAAATAACAAAAACAATGCAATTTAACAGTGTGATATAAAATACATTAGAAGTACAATAAATACTAGTATGTATCTGAATTGATGTTAGTATTAATAACTGAATTAGTAATCTATAATTGTGATTATGCATTAAATTGAACTGATTTAACATATACTTTGAGCAGACAATAAATTGCACTTTTTAAGTTATTGAATTCCAATATTGTAATTATTATATGGTTATTGTACTAACAAAGCATATATAGAAAGGCACAACATTTTAAGGCAGTGGTTCTTAACCTTTTTTGAGGCACCGAACCCACCAGTTTCATATGCGCATTCACTGAACCCTTCTTTAGTGATAAATAAAATATTTTTTTTTTACAAATTCAAGACATAGGTATATGTTTTTTTTATTAGTGCACAAAATGAGCCGTGCATGAACATCACCTTGCTCAAAGAACAAAACCAACACAGTGCATGAACTCACTACTTTATTCTGGCCCTGAAAAAATATTTCAGCCTCATAAAAGAATTTCAGCCCCCAATTTTTTTAAATTAAAAATTAATTTGGATTTTTAAAAGAATTTAACATTTTTTAATAACTTAATTTTTTTAATCTTAAATTTAATTTGTTTTTGGCCAAGCTGGGCATGTCATCTCGACTTTACACAAGTGTGTCTATCTCCGTGGCAGAGGCTCCTCCGAACCCCCGAGACCGACTCATTGAACCCCAAGGGTTCGATAGAACCCAGGTTAAGAACCACTGTTTTAAGGTGTGTTGGCTAATGAAGCACTATAAAAAAGATTATCAGGACAAGGAGGAAAAATGTAAAATATATTGCAATTGTCCTGCAAGTTGCTCTGGACAAGAATATCTACCAAATGCCTAAATATAAACATGTCTTGTTTGTTCAGATTCAAACATCACTGAATGAAGCAAATGATCTTCATGTGGTACACTTTTAGACCTGGCTAATACATTTGGCTCAGTGCCATATACAAAGGCATTTGAGATCTTCTTGAAAGACAAATTAAATTAGTTAAAACAAATATTTTACTCTTAAGAATAATTAGTAAAGAACACAGATATTATAATTATTATAATTAGAGTTCATCATCATAAGTCTTTTAGAGTAGACCCCAACTAAAATCTAGGTTTCTCAATGAGCAATCACTATGAATAAAATTAGCAATGAAGTAATGAACTGTATCAAGTACATCTCAAATACTTTTCTGAACTGATCAGAAAAGATAGCAGCTATACCATTCCCTCTTTTGCCTTCTGTTACTGATTGAAATAACTTGTAGTTGGGAGGACAAGAGGACAAGTCTCAATAAACCGTGTTTTACAAAAAACATAAATTGTAATTTCTTTTCAGAAAAAAAATAGTTAATTTCAAAACTTGTTTGTTAGTGATGTTACATTTAAAAGTACCAACGTTGTATGGGTAATATATTTTATATTTAATATATACTATAATATATTTTAGCTACTGATAAAAATTGGCATAAATTCTGGGAAATATTTTTTATAATCCAACTTGCAGGGAGGATACGCATGATTTTTCGCTGACTTTGTTGGTGAGCATTAAGTCTGGGCTGCAGAAACCATTGCAGTTTTTAGTGAGATGCTTTTCAGTTATACTGTGGACTGAGTTTGCTGACAACATACTAGAATTGCAGGGGTTAAGGTGCAGGATGTCATCGTCAAAAAGTTCAGTGCATGCTCCAAAAGATTAAAATTATGAGTACAAAAGAAAGAGAAGTCGATATAGAAGGACTGGTTGGCAGCTTGCATAAAATAGGGAGAAGGTAGTGATTAGGCATGGCTCTGTTTGACTCTGTCACAGAATAAGATTGAACCTTAGTGAAAGATTCAAGATAGTAAAAGCAGTGAGACAACCATGTTGGTGTTGTGCTTTCCTATGAGAGCTTTGAATTTGATCTGAAGCATCTGAGGATCCTGGAATCCAATTAACAAACTCATCCAGCCTACGTCCTACTGGAGCCACTGTGATCATGGTGAGCAGTGAGTCTATCAGGGTTGTCTTTTCCTGGATTTGGTGCAATACAGACATATGATGCTCCAGTTATTCAATGCAGATGGTGATTGGCATGGAAAATGAATCAGCAGTGGTGACAGCAGTAACCTTTGGTTGGTGTGTGGAATGAAACACGAGTAATGTCAGAAGCTGCCTCCAGCTGCAATGTGCAGTGGTATTGTGTTTGCCCAAAAGATTTTGATGTAAGAATGAAAAGGTAACCAAAAGGATTCAGTAGACAAATTCAGCAAGAGAGAGATTTGGTGAAATGCCCACCATGCAACTGATATATTTGCCACATGTCAGCTGGTTCACCTGCAAGGACTTGCAGAAAATTGGACCACTCACCCAGTATTTGATAAATAACTTAACCACATGAAAAGACATGAAGGAAATGATATCAGGCTATCTGTCTGGCATGCAGATAGCTCAGCCAAATGCCCAAACATGCAGAAAAGGAAATTGAATAAATAGCTCAGATTTTTTCTAGGTACTACATTTGATCTGCATGATGATATCCAGCTGTCCCCAGTTAAAGCATATAAAGAAACAGGATACCATTGACCCCCTCCTTGAATCACAACATTATCATAAATTATGAATTGGTTTTGTGTGCCTGCATGATCTGAAGAGCTATGTTGTCCAGGGCAATAGCCCCTGGTAAGGTATCCCATAACAAATTGGTCCTGTGTGACAAGCCTGACAAAAGTGATTCAAAAAAACCTCACCCAGTGTATGGTCACTGGGGCCCCACACTGGAGCCAGGCCTGGGGAGGGGCTCCTCAGCAAATACCTGGGGGTCGAACCCTACATTGCTTTACTCATCCATTGGGACAACCACCTGTAGAAGAGGCAGTAATGGTGGTCCAATGCTGGTCGCACTGTGGATTTGGTAGTGACCAAAAGTAAGGGCATTGGTATTCAGATCCTAGTGAAGCTGGCTTTTGGAACATGGAACATAGCCTCTCTGGTATGAATGGAGCTTGAGCTGATGTACAAGGTTGAGGGGTATCAGCTAGATATAGTTGGGCTCACTGCAATGTACAGCATGGACACTGGAACCATTCTCCTTGAAAGGGGCTGGACACTATTCCACTCTGCAATTCCCCAGGGTAAGAAGCTTTTTCACAGTGGATGAGAGGGCAACTTCTCTGCACCTACAGCTTGGGCAATGGGCTCTGACTATTGGTTTTGCCTATGCACTGAAAAGTAGAGTACCCAGCCTTCTTGGAGGCCTCTGAAAGGTGTGCTGGAAAATGTTCCCTCTGGGGACTCCATTGTTCTGCTGAGGGACTTCAACACTCATGAGGGCAATGACAGTGTGACTTGGAGAGGCATGCTAAAGAGGAACGGCCTCTCTGATCTGAACCCAAGTGATGTTCAGTTATTGGATTTCTGTGCTCATTGTGGTTTATCCTTAACTGTGGTGGATAAACCATAATGGGTGTCCGTAAGTGCACATGGCACTAGGATACCGTATGCTGAAGTACAATTACATGTATAGTCATACTGTCAGACTTGAAACCATGTGTCTTATACACTCAGGGGAAGAGAGGAGCTGAGCTGTCAACTGATCACCACCATGAGCATGTTCCTAGTGCTTTGAAAATAGCCTCAGTTACTCCTGTGCTTAAGAAACCAGGCCTCGATAGTACAGTTTTAGGAAATTTTAGACCTATTTCCAATCTGCCTTTCATTTCTAAGGTTCTTGTAAAGGTTGTTGTTTCTCAACTGCTAAAATATCTTAAACAAAAATAACCTCTTTGAAGTGTTCCAGTCAGCTTTTTGTTGCCATCATAGCATTGAAACTGCACTTTTGCATGTCCTAAATGACCTGCTTCTTTCCTCTGACAATGGCTGTGCTTCTGCTCTCCCAATAATTGACCTCACTGCAGCATTTCACACTGTCAAACACACTGTCCTCATCTCTCGCCTCTCCACTCTTGGCCTCTCTGGTGCTGTACTTTCTTGGTTTACTTCTTACTTGGCTGATAGAGCACACTTTGTGTCTATAGGTAATCATAAATCACGTACCAGTTACTCAGGGTGTCCCCCAAGGCTCGATCTTTGCCCCCCTGTTGTTTATTATTTACATATTGAGCATTGGTAGTATTATTAATTCCTTTGGACTCCGTTTCCACTGCTACACTGATGATATTCAGATTTACTTTAGCCTCAAACTTACTAAGTCTTTTCCTCCACTTTCTCTGTTGTCTTGTCTACAAAAATTAACAGACTGGTTAAATAAAAAAATTTTTAAGCTTAATCCCAATAAAACTGAATTTCTTATTATTGGCTCCAAGGCTGCCATTTCAGCCTACACAAACTGTTCCACTGGCATAGATAATATAACTCACCTCATCATTATCCACATTATACGCAACATCAGTAGACTCCTCCCCTTACTTTCTCTTAAAGAAGTGAATAAGGCTGTGATCAGAGAGCGCAAGAGCAGCATACAGGACAGTGTGGTAGGCATCTTTGGTGGTTGTGCAACATTTGACCAATGTGTTGCCTTCTTTTGTTGCGATTTCAATGTTCTGTTTGTATTTGTGCATCTCCTTCATCAGGTGAGCATTGTTAAAATCAGTAGAGTACTGAGTCCGGGTTCTCTGTCTCAAATTTAATTATCTGATCATCCAGCTGTTTCTGTGCACTGCTTGTAGTGAATGAAGTAAATTTATGGGGAGGGTAGAATGGCTTACAGTTAATAAACAGAGATTCTAGATGATGAAAGCATGATGGTAAGAGTACTGTAGTGTCTCTATACCAGTGTTTGTTAATTTAGAAAGCAATCCTGCCTCCCCTGCTTTTCCTGCTGCTCTCTGAGTCTCTGTCTGCTCTCAGTAGCTGGAAGACTGGGATGTGCAGCATGTGGTCCAGGCTCAGCTGAGTCAACCAGGTCTCCATAAAGTAAAGGACAGAGGCAGTGGAGAAGTCTTTGTTGGTTTGGTTGAGCAGGAGTTCCTCAGTTTTGTTTCTGAAAGATTGGAGATTGGAGAGGAATAATTATGGCAAACTAGTGAAACCCACTCCGCCTCAGTCGCACAAGCACGCCGGCACATTTGCCCTTGCCTCCAATGTTTTCTAAAGAGGACGAGCAGGGTCAGCACTGCCGGTGTGAGTATTTACAGACATTCTGAAGGATCTACGATGAATCTCAGAGAATTCAACAGAAGAAATGTCTCTGAATGCTATTAACTGTTCTTTACTCCAACTAACTGACTTTGACATACAGTAAACAACATTAACAAATAAAAACAAACATGATGTCTGGGAACTCATGACCATGGCTGCCATCCTCTGTGCCAGACTGAGTTTTTTTTATGAATAAGACTCTAAGGAAATGGTGAGATGTGTCATAATGTCTAAGTAATATTGCCTGGTCAATCAACACTAAATGTGTTAACGCAAGTGATTAAATTATTTTGTGAGGGCTAAAAATGGGCTGATAAAAGCAACTGCACAAGTTATAAAAGCAGGAAGAAGGTGGAATCTATAATTGATGGTGCAGTTAGCTACAAAATGCACTGGAACACAGGGGTGTGATATGACAGGTTCAAAGTGGGAGGCAAGGACTATGTTCAGGGGATATGTGTAATGCATTTAGAGAGAGAGCAGGAAAAAATATAGCTTGCCATATCAGCCTTACAATGAACCTTGCATGTCACCGAGTGCAATTCAGCTTTCATAAACAAGAGAATAAATGTATTGGGACCAGGGGTGGTTTCTGGGAGGGCACCTGAGAGGTTGTTCACTCAGGGCACTAAACAGGATAGAACCACCACTGAATGGGACCATATCTGAGCTTATAAGTGGAACCAATTGCAGAACAGACAGAAGCTAAAGACTTTCACGAGGAAACAAACAGGCTTGAGAAGCACCTAAATAAAAGTTTTTGAACAAACTTTGACATGTCACACCAACGACACACAGCGCTACTGCCAGAAAACAAAGGGTGCTGGCAGGACCATACTGGTGTGCTCTAAAACAGGGCATAAACCCAAAACAGTAAAAAAAAAACTGAGGAGAGAGAGAGAGAGAGAAAAAGAGAGAGAGGATGTAAATAAAAAATGCAGGCTCCCTGTAAGAGAGGGTGTGATTAAAGCCTTGAGGAAGACTGAGTTTGAGATGCATGGGTTGGTCCTTCATATCTGAATCATCCAACATGGGATAACACACTGGTGCCATCACCATGCCAGTCTGCAAGTGTTGGGCAGGCTTCTCCTCTACTGGAGCTTATGTGTGAGCCTGTGGGTGCTTGCAAGTTGGCTGTCAAGTTCAAGCAAGAGATTGATGAGGTCATCCAAGAATGAGGGAAGCTCATGAGGAGACAGCTCATCCTTGACTTGGCGTTCAAGTCATGCTGATACACAGCCGTAAGAGCGGCCAAGTTCCAACCACTCTAGACTGCAACAGTGTGAAACTCAACCGAATAATCCCCCACAGACCTCCAGCTTTGGTGTATGTGAAGGAGGCAGGGCCCAACCTTCCCTCCACACACAAGGGTGTTGAACATGCAGTGTAATGTAACCACAAGCCTTCATGTAGAAGAGCAGACCTCAAATTGGCTCTTCCACATGGGGGTAGCCCAAGCTAGTGCATGCCCAGAGAGCAGGGATGCTATGTTATCTACATTCATCTGTTTTTTGGGGAACTTCAAGGGCTGCTGTTCTAATGCAAGTCTGCACTAAAGTAAAAACCCCTGACACCATCCATGATCCCCATTAAAGCATTATAGGCTGGTAGGAGGGGCTAAGCATAAGAAATTGACCTGGAAGACATGGGAGATGCTTCCTTGGGGAATACTGAGCTGGGGAAGTCTGGAGAGCAATGAACACAACCTACAGTTGATCCAGCACCCACTGCATTTGTGCTGCCCCAGTAAGATGCCCTGCCTAGTCAGAGCAGTCTATAACTGCACCAGCTCTGTCTGCTCTGCTGGTTCCATTAATGGTTTGAAATTTCTGTAATGGGACCGTATCCAAGCTTATAATTGAAACAAAGCACAGAGCAGACAAAGCTAAGGAGCTTCACAAGGAAACAAATAGGCTTGAGAAGCACCTAAATAAAAGTTTTTGAACAAACTTTGACATGTCACACCAACGACACACAGCGCTACTGCCAGAAAACAAAGGGTGCTGGCAGGACCATACTGGTGTGCTCTAAAACAGGGCATAAACCCAAAACAGATGCTAAAACAAATAGCAGCCAACACCCAGAGAACAGATATATAAAACAAAAACTGGTAAAATGGAGCATAAATCCAACCCCCCTCCAAAAAAAAAAAGAAAAAAAGAGGAAAACTGAGATCAAGAGGCAGACACAGCAAGTAAAATTCTAGCATCTATAACCTAGAAAATACAATCTAAGAAGACTGGCCACATCTGTCAGACAAAGACCGAGTGGTAAATGTTTGGTGATGTGGACTTAAATAAGGGGGATGGCAGGTGTACTCACTTGCCTGTGATCAGGGGCAGTTCCCTGATTATGGGTGGGCCATTACCTCCCTCTGCTGACTAAGAGAGCCCTAACTAGCAATAGAGGCTCATGCTTGCCCATTACAACTAAATTAATAAACAGAATAGCATGACTGACAGAAGAATGTAAAACAAAAGAGAAACAAGCTAATGAAAGAACCAGAAACATAACATGAGAATACACTAACAAAACGAACAAATGAAATAAACAATTAAGGTACCTGGAGTGAACATAAAGGCTAAATAGGAGAGATAATACTCTGAATGGAACAAGATAACAAGACAAGATCTAGGCTCTAGTACACAGACAGACAAAAGAACAGAGATAAACTTTGAATAATCTAACGTAACTAACACCTGCCACTCAGACTGTATCTAAATTAGCTATATGGACAAACAGACTATGAAATGCAGGCTGAACAGATCTGAACAGACTAAACAGACTAGACAGAACAGACCTAAACACTTCAAATCAGGCTAAACAGAAAAGAGATATGAATGAGTTGTCTTAGCAACAGCATTGGAATGACAAACAAGATCAAGTGGCAACAACAATATAAAGCAACAAACTAACAGAATAGTTTTGCTTATTTAACATAGTTACTTTGACTAGATGAGGTACAGCAGTGCAATGAGTCATGTGAAGAAACTGCTTCCTATGGGGATTCTGCGTGATGCAGTTTTGTTGAAGTTGAAATGAAGTCATGCGATTTGCATAGCACCTAAAGATCTTGGGAGTTGGAGTTCTTATAATCTATCTGTGAATAGGGGGAACATAGGCTAGAGTACAAGGGAAGCATGACAATGCAATAGTTATGGGAGAGCTATCAGTAGTCCTAAGACAATTACTGTAGAGTAGTGTGGTATTGTGGTATTGAATGGTTGAGGCGCCATGCTGTTAAGGTGTGCAAAGGATGTGGAATGGGGAAGAATGCAGGTCCACAGCTCAAGTAAAGTTCACCCAAATGTATTTATTTTTACACTGACCCAAAATCCCAAACAAAAACTGTACAAAAGGGAAATAAATGAGTTGTTCACAAACATAAATTGTACTGGTCTCTAAATACAGATGGAATAATAGCTACCATCTAAACCTAGGAGTAATGAAGAGAATTGAGCCCTTTAACACTCACTCCCACTCCTCTTTAACACTCAGACCCTTTGACTGGCTTGCCTGATCTGAACAATACTGCCCTTTTAATCCCAATGAGGCCTGGCTTTATAGTGCTTGGCTCCACCCCCTTGGATTAAACCATTCTAGCAGTTGCTCCCAGGTAAACCTGTTTGATATATACAATTAAACATTTGAATATTTACAATATATACATTTCAGCTGAATATTATATCTACATATATACAATACCTAAATATTAATATAGTAAATATTAGTTTAGTGTCACTTTCTTTTCAGTAATATAATGGCTTTTTTTGTTTATAGAGTCATTGAGTTCCCCCTGCTGCTACATCCTTGTTGGGACACTCCAGCTCTACAAAAAGAAAATGGTGGATCGGCGCCTTCCTTTCTAACAGCTGCTGATGAGTACTAAGTCCTTTGTATGTGTATTAAGTGTGGGCTGGCTGGTTATGTGTCTAGGCCTTTGACATCATCACACACCCACCTCCTTAAGCTCAGACTTCTTCTGAGACACGTAATAGGTAGTCCGCAGTGACATTCTGTCCACTTCCTATATTGGACTACATATCTAAAAGGCTGCATATACCACCTTGTTATCCATGCATGAGTCTTTCATCTTTCGCATCCATTGTAGTGCTCTGTGGTCAGTCTCTAGTGTAAACTCCTTGCCAATCAAATAGTATTTTAAAAAATCCAAAGCCCACTTGATTGCAAGAGCTTCCTTTTCAATTGTGGAATAGTTTCTCTATCTAGGGAACAGTTTTCTAGTTATATACAGGATTGGTTGTAGCTGTCCCCCATCAGCCTGCAATAAGACTGCTCCAAGTCCTACTCCAGATGCATCCGTTTGGATGATAAAAGGTTTATCCCAGTCGGGACTCTGTAGAAGGGGTGCTGAACACAGGCTTGACCTCAATGTCTCAAAAGCCTTGTTGCATTCCTCTGTCCACTTCACTTTCTGGGGTTTATCCTTTTTCGTGAGCTCTGTGAGTGGTGCTGCTATGCTGGAAAAGTCTGGTATGAACCTCCTATACCATCATACAAGACCCAGAAATGATCTGACCCTTCTCTTGGTCGTCGGGACGGGTGCATTCATAACTGCTTCCACCTTGTCTTTCTGTGGGTGGAATACTTCACTAAAACTTTATCCATCAGCCTCTGGAAAGTAACTGATGCCCCCTGCAATCCGAATGGCATGACTGCAAATTGATACAATCCACTTAGTGCTTGGAATGCTGTCAACTGCTTTGCTTCAGGATGCAGTGGTACCTGCCAATATCCTTTACATAGGTCAAGTGTACTGTGGTATTTGGCTTTGCCCAGCTGCTCCACCAGCTCATCTGCCCTTGGCATCGGATAAGGATCAAAAGCTGACACACCATTCAGTTTTAAAAAGTCCACACAATCTTAATTCTCCATTCTTTTTAGGGACCAAGACCACTGGACTGCACCATTCACTCACCGACTGCTCTATCACTCCCATGTTAGACATGTGTTGCACTTCCTTCTTTAGGGCTGCTATCAATCTTGCCGGCACTCTGCAGCTGGTCTGCCTGATTGGTTCGGTCTCTTTAAGTTTGATAGAATGTTCTGTAAGTGTGGTGTATCCAGGAGTTTCTTGGAAAAGGCCTTCTGGAATTACCTCTAAAAGTTCTTTCTGTTGTTCATGAAAGAGATGAGATAGTGATACTTGTGCTTTGTTTTCAAGGTTCCTTGGAAAATATTGCTCCAGATGTTCTTCTTCCTCCTCTACTGCCCTCAGCCATAGCTGCTCTGAGGAAGCCTCTTCTTTCATGCCACAGCCTTAGCATGTTGATGTGGAAGGTTTTCAGTGTGTTCCTGTGGTCAGGCATATATAGCTTGTATGATGTTTGCACAATCCTTTCCTTCACAAGATATGGGCCTTGCCATTTTGCCAGAAGGCTGCACTCAGAGATCGGCAGTAGCACAAAAACCTTGTCCCCCGGTTTCAGCTCTCTTTTTCTTGAAGCTGTGTCATACCACCTCTTCTGATTTGCTTGTGCGCCGTTTCCATGTTCTCACGCACTTGTTCCGTTAGAGTTCTCATATTTTCTCTCATTTTTTGAATGTAGGACAAGACGTTTATCTGCTGCTTACTGTCCTCACCGTCCCATGTCTCTCTCAAAACATCCAGTGGTCCCCTCACTTCACGTCCGTAGAGCAATTCAAAAGGAGAGAATCCGCTGGAGGCTTGAGGCATCTCACGGTATGCAAACATCAGGTAAGGTAACCATCTGTCCCAATCTGAAGCCGAGCCTTCAACATACCTCTTTATCATTTCCTTCAAGATTTTGTTGAACCTCTCAACCAAGCCATCAGTCTGGGGGTGGTATGCTGCTGTTTTGATACCTCTAATAC
>BRDA01091227.1:9926-23299 GCA_036984385.1 Crenuchus spilurus
ATATATATATATATATATATATATATATATATATATATATATATATATATATATATATATATATATATATATATAACGTAAGCTAAAGTTAAGATTTTTATTTTAAGTGTAAAAAAAACCACAAACAAATGTTGAAGTAGTGGTGAAACCTGTACTGTTGACCTGTGTTCTCATCACTATAAGGATATCTAGTTCCAACAAATAGGTAAATACAGGGACAAACACATCAATCTAGCACTTACATCCATCACTGCTCCATTCTGTTATCCATTCACTCAGATACGACCACAACACTGTCGCTGTCGTCACTTTCTATCTTTTAGCCGGCACTATTTTTATTTTACGTTTCTGTTGGTCCAGTCAGCATAACATGTAAATGAAATATAAAGGGCAGCAGGAGCTTGACTTTGGGATATGAGAGAGAGGATATGTTAAACTTAAGTATAGCTGAACATACAGAGGTTTGTTAAGTTAGATCTTTCTGCAGCTATCTGCAAGTGTGAGAACAAGCTTTATCACTATTTGTTCTCTAAACTAAGCTCACAAAGACAAGAGGGAAGGATGTACTTGAGGGGAAGAGCAGAGAGGCCAACAGAGTGAGAGGAAAGAAGGAAAAAGAGGGAGGGAGTTAAAAGAAGTATCAAAATGCAACAGTTTTGGCTTAAATATTACTCAAAGTATTTAGAAACCCTTGTTAATTAGTGAATTCAGCTAGGTGAACATATTGGTGAAACAGGCACACTCAGCCAGTATAATGCATAAAAAAGCATTTGAAATAACAGTCTAGAGCACCATGCCCAATACCAAACATACTTAGTGATCAGTGGTGGACAGTAGTGGAGTACATTTACTTGAATACTGTACTTAAGTACAATTTTTGAGTATTTTTACTTTACTTGAGTGATTTTTTGGTGAACTTATGACTTTCACTCCACTACATTTCAAAGACAAATATTGTACTTTCGACTCCACTACATTTCTAGGAAGCTTGCCGTTACTCGTTCCTATTGGCTCAGCATAGCTTTGTAGGCCGCTGTTGCTGTTTTTCTTTACTGAAATGCAATTGGCCACACGCTCTGCTCCTCATGAGAAGGGGAACCAAACACAGTCTCCGCTGACACCTGGGATTTGGAATTACGCCATCGTCGACTTGAGCTGAGCTCCTGCTTTCACTCAAACAGAAATCATCAATGGAGACAGTTGGAGAAAGTCAAGCGAAGAAACCACCGCACCCATGGCCATATCTCAGCACAATGTTTGATATTTCAGGCATAAAAATTGTTCGTATCAGTATAAATGTCTTCTGTGTTTACCGCAAACAAACTATATTTCTGCAAATATATATATAAATATATATAAAACAAAAATAGTTGTGCTATTTTTTATTGCACTTTTATGCTGAAGTTTACAGGTGGTGTAGACTTTTTGTTGCAGAGTAGTTTTACATGTCAATACATCATCAGGTGGTTACAAGGTTCTGTAAAACACTCAAAACAATACAGCAATATACTGATATTAGAAAATATCATTTGTACTTTTGAATACTTAAGTATTTTCAAAAGTAAGTACAGTGGAAACCCTACTTACGAGCATCCCTACTAACAAGTATTCCAGGTAATGAGTCGAGATCTCGGAATATTTTTGTTCCAGGTAACGAGTAAAATTCCAAGTAACGAGTAGCGCAAATTAGTTCAAGTATGCCAACCGCTAGGGGCGCTGCGGTCATAACATCCCCTAGATGCTAGCGTAGAAGAAGAGGTCAGTCATTACCTTTGACCGCTGTCCAGTGAAAGTGAAAGTGCTAGTGAAAGTGACACAAAGACAGCAAAAGGTAGTGAACAAGAAAGTTAGATACATTTTACTTTTACTTTTCATATGATAAGTGTAACCATGCCATACACGTACGCCCGTCCTCCTGTCCTCCTTAGCCGCCAGCCTACACGAGCACCGTCGTCGTCTCGTTTATGTTTTAAAAAACCCATATAAACACATTATTTAGCATTTTAAATTAAATATATTGGCTGGCTGACACGGATTAATCAGTTTTACATGTATTCTTATGGGGAAAATGCATCCAGCTAACGAGCAAACCTGCTAACAAGCTCAGCTACTGCACGGATTAAACTCGTAAGTAGGGTTACCATTGTACATCAGTACTTTAAACTTTTGACTGAGCAACTTTTACTTGTAGTTGAGTAAGATTTGACCACGAGTAATACTTTTACTTAAGTACTAGAGTCGAGCACTTTGCCCACCACTGCCAGCAATGCATAAGACCCTTCAGCACTGGACTGTGGAACAAAGCTCCATGTAATATCTTTGAGATGAGTTGGATTACCATTTGATATCTAAGCCTGGTATACCATTCAGGCTGTGGTCTGCTGGGTAGGGTCACTGGTTTGATCCCTTGGCTGGACATGACTGGACATGACCTTGAGCAAAGCACCTAACCCTAAACTGCCCCCCGGCTGCTGTGGAGGCACTGCTTCTGGCACGTATGTCCACTAGGGTGTGTGCATGTGTGTTGGATTGCACGGATAGCTTAAACACGGAGGTCAAATTCTGTGTGCAAGCACATCAGCCAATCATTGTGTGCTTTCACTTTCATCCAGTATCAGTACCTGGCTTAACTCAAACTCTAATGAGCAAAATCCTCACAAAAATACTTCAACATCTAATGCAAAACCTTCCCAGAAGAGTAGAAGCTGTGATAAGGGGGACAAATGCATCATTAATGCTCTTAAATGCTTGATGAGCTGGTAAACAGGACAGCAGCTCCAAACTTAGCAGAGAAGGAAATAAACAATTTTCAACATCGATGCCACAACATTATCACTGAGTGCACACAGACCTGACCAGACTAGGCCTGGAGCGGAGGATGTGCTGGAGAGGAAGAGGAGACAGAGGACAGATAGAGAGAGAGAGAGAGAGAGAGAGAGAGAGAGAGATACACTAGACATCAGGAGGATGACTGAGTGGGGCAGAAAAAACAGAGGAAGTGATAGAGACAGAGCCAGGGAGACTCAGACACAAAGGGCCGAGGTGTAGTGTGGACGTGTGTGTATGTGTGTGTGTGTGTATCCAGGCGCGTAGAAGTGTGAGAAAACGTGTCCATCGCTGGCTGGCTGGCAGCAGCGAGGGCTCTATGTCGTCAGGCTGGGCCTGAGCAGGAAATGTGCTGGGGATAAGGCAGCCATGTGGCAGGATGTTATGGATTTCTAATTAGAGCAATTCATCTGTCAGCGAGGCTACGCTTTCACTGCAGCTTTCACTGAGCCTGTCGGCCCTCGGCCCCACAATACACACCCAGCGTCGGCCGTGCGCTCTGCACACACTGCTGAACATGGCATCACCCACACACACTCATAATCATTACACACCACACGCAGAGAGGCTTCCATTTTCATCAATGTATCAATTACGTTCATACAAATAAATGATTCTTGCTGTGGATGTACTGTTCTGGTCTTTATTTATAACTATAAAAAGTAACATTTAGGTTGTTTCTTCACAGTCTCACTAGATTTGGATAGTCCCTGTAGATTAGCTATACATGATCATATTATGATTAAATGATTGCATTCTCAAAAGCGTTAGGTCAATTCTTGCCACAGATCAAGTTTTTCCTTTAAATGAAAAAAAAAAATTCTGTACCACTGCACATGCAACAGTAAACATCCACTCTCTGTGTGCAACACATCTGTTTATATATACATAATACTAGTGCATAATGGAGCAAATCCTTTCAGATACTCTCTCAGTTAAGAATGGTGTCCCTCAGGGCTCAATCTTAGGCCCGACATAATTTTCCAATTACATAAATGACATTGTTCCATCTGTTCTGGAATCATTCATTCACCTTTATGCTGATGATACAGTTCTTTATGCTGTTGGTCCCTCTCCAGAAGTTATTAATTCACATCAAAATACTTTGAGACCAAGATCAAGGTTATGTTGTTTGGCAAGAAGGTTTCTGTACCTCAGATACTTTGTAGAACAGACTATTCTCACCTTTGATGGCACTAAAATAAATCAGGTTACAGAATATAAATACTTAGGTATGATACTTTGTCTTTCTCAGTTCACATCAGTAGGCTACAGTCTAAGGTTAAGTCTACATTTTTTATACAGAATGCATGCCTCCTTAAGATGCTTGACTAAATTAATTTTAGTTTAATTGACAAATGATTTAGTTCAAATGATCATTCTGCCATTTGTTTCAATACAAGTGCTCAATATCAGAGTCCCAAAAAATAGTTAAGTTTTTCCTCTGTCCTCATTTCAGCCAGCCCCAGCCAAGGACTGGAACTCAATTCAAAAAACTATAAAAATGATAAAAGCTGGCATTTAAAAATTGTATTAAGTCTTTTAAGCTGATAAATTTAATTTCTACATTAATACTTTATTATTAATAATTTTAATATTTTTAAATATTTTTACAAATATTAATAATAATAGATGTCATCCTCATCCTTATCTCAGTTGTGTTCTTTCTGTTTGTTGTTTTGTTTGTATATAGCTGTGCTTCTGCTGCATAAATTACCTAACATAAAATCTTAGAAGTGAAAATATTGTGAAAATTGTGAAAAGGTTACATGTAATTATAAATGAATATGTAATATGTAATACATTATGTGTAATAATTTAATAATTAACAAATAAATAAATAACTTAATTCCAAAAGGCAAACAGTCATATGTTATATTAATTTAATTTTTTCTGTTTTACTGGTGATCAGATTGGCTAATAGCTCATGAAAAGCTGAAATTTAATTTAATTTAATTTCAAGTAAATCACTATTCAAACATTATCTACACTAAGGTTCACAGTGCTGGGTCTGGTCTATGCTGTTGGTTGGGTTATGGAGAGGCTGACTGATATATATATATATATACATAGTATTGTAATTCCTCACCCACATAAAGCTGAAGTGGACCAGTCCTTGTTACGTAACCACATTTTGTAACAATCCCACAATCCCCAATTTGAGGTTCCTCAAATTTGGCCAAAATTCAAATACAGACAATTTTCCTCAGGTGATAATCACCCAAAGCATGATTTTCTGAAGATACAAGCCTAGAACAAACACTACAACTCAACAGTCACCCAAACAGCCAGTTTTTTTAATACATCCATCAAAACTAAAGATACGTCCTCCAAGTTTTTTTTTTCCAGGTGTTCATTCATTAATTCAGGCTGTAGGTTTAGGATACAGATTTTTTTATTTATTTATTTATTTTTAGCTGAAGCTTTTCTTTAAGCGTTATGCTTGGGGCAGATCCAGGTTTAGGGTTAGAAAATCACATCATTTCATGCCTTCATTTTGCCAGTGTAATACTTATGTGGCATCTCTCCAGAACCTCTTTAAACATCTTTATTTTTAAGGCTGTAGTCTTAGCCAATTTCTCATTGTTTATATGTTTATGAAAATATGTACACACAGCGCTGTTGACCTCAATGACAAGTTACTGCTGTATAATGTAGCATTACTGTAGGCATGCACTGTGATGCTTACTTCTAAATCTAACCCTAAACTTCACCCAAAGGAAATGGCACACACAGAAGCATATGCACACACACCCTACCCATATAGCAACAGAACGAGCAATTCCATTACATCAGATATCCTGTTGCGCTTTTTTCGACTCAAGCAGCACACAATGATGGCAAACAACAAACAAGAAGTAAATTAGATGACATTACTCTGCATGCAAGTACATGTGTAGTTCATTTTAGCTGGTTGTCAGAATCCTAAAAAAGTTAAAGCTAATTTTTGATTGCAATGGACTGATCTCACGGCTTTCTGACATTGTTAGAACATTACTTAGTCTGGCGTCTCCTACCTCCACAGAAGATACCACTTTGTGTTAACTGTAATTAGGTATAAATTTACATTTTAGACACTGATGTGTTGGAATATGTTAATTTATGTCAGTAGTACTTCATTCAGCTCAGCAACGGAAGAGTGTTAGTCAGTAGTTATTATAAAAACACAGTTAAGTAAAAGTTAATTCCTTGTTAGTATAGTGGTGAATATCCACGCCTGTCATGTGGGAGAATGGGGTTTTATTCCGTAATGAGGAGAGAGATTCCTTTGGGGCAGCCGTGGCCTGGTGGTTTAAGGATCTGGTCTTGTGACCAGAAGGTTGTTGGTTCAATCCCCAGGCAGGTGATGACTGAAGTGCACTTGAGCAAGACAACTAACCCCCAACTGCTCCCTGGGCACCATTGATACACAGTAAATCTGCCAGTCTTAAATCAACACTATTAGAGTTAAATTAACACTGAGGGTGTCAAAATGCAACACTATCAGTGTTAATTAAACTCTAATAGTGTTGATTTAAGACTGGCAGATTTACTGTGTAGGGCTGCCCATTGCTTCAGGCACATGTACAGGTGAGTTAAATGTGGAGGTTGAAACTACAGTGGTACCTTGAGATACGAGCAGACCATCATACAAATTTTTTTAAGATACGAGCTGCGACTCCGTTTGTATTTTTGTTCAAGATCCAAGCAAAATTTCAAGATACAAGTGGCTGCTTCTAGTTGGCGCGTTGGTGCAAAGGTCCAGTATAGGTAGCACAACACCTGCATCTCATTCTCTCTCACATGTTACCCTCAGAATTAAGTATAATCTCATACGCTGTGCTCCTTCTTGCATTCTTTTTGGAAAAAAAATCGATAGTAAAAAAGGTTTAAACCCTTAAACCTGTTATTTTTAATAACATGCTAACAGTAATTATGTTAAATACTGTTAATATTATTTCGTGCAGAACCGTGACCCGCGCAGTTTCAGTTATTTTCAATGGGAGAAATTTGTTTGATATATAAGTTGACTGATTTACGAGCTCTGTTACAGAACAAATTAAACTCGTATCTCAAGGTACCACTGTAAATGTCAAACCCAAATCAGTAAAATTGAAGAAGTAAATTTTCTGAAATAAAGTTACCATGAAGACTTTGTCCCTCATTCATTTGCCATCTCAGCCAATCAAGGTTTATCACCTGTGTTTAAAGAAATGTCTTACATCTGACTTACACCGATGCCTCAGTGTTCACCTTCCTCCCTCCCCATCATCATCACCAGGCTGGTTCAGGTTGTGTCTCATACACACACACACACACACACACACACACACACACACACACACACACACACACACACACACACACACACCAGTCATTTAGTAGTGCCAATACACCTGATACCCATGTTTTTGGACTGTGGGAGGAAACTGGGGACCCAGGAGGAAACCCCCACAGACACAGGGAGAACATGGAACCTCCACCCAGATGGGGACTTGAACCCAAGACCTCAGCACTGAAAGGCGATCATGCCAACCACCAAGACACTGTGCCGCCGAATGTGGCAGGCCCAGGACAGGGCCCAAGTCAAAAACTCTAATCACTAAAACTGATCAGTGACGATAACTAAAAGAGCAAACTTTAAAAAATGTTCAACGTTAATACAGTTAAAAGTTCCATTATTTATTATTCTTATTGTAAAGTGTGAGCCCTGCATCATATATGGTGAGGAAACATGGGCATAACATGCCAGCTGTGGTCTGTTGTGTATACTTAGAGCTGTTGTGAAATGAAGGGAAAAGGAAATGATTTCAAAAGAAGCAGATTTCTAAAATACATTGGCTTAAACATTCAAGCAATTTAGGCATTACAACCCAGCTACAGTTACCTTTCTCTTATTGGTGACGGAGCCTCCAACATCCAGTTAAAATCCCTGTTAAGGTGTGAAGAAGCTGAGGATTTCTATAAGAAAGAGAGACGCAGACTGTTTCAAAAATGTAATGTTAGTATGAAATTTCGGCACAAATTAAAGGTTTCCATCCATTACAGACAAAACCTGAGAACCCAACAAGTGTTCTGGTCTGATAAAAAATATGACTTCTGGCTCGATACGTCATTGTTTGTTTTATTGTTTATATTTTTACATTTTGTCGTTCCACCTCGTCCTAGCTTACACTCTTAAAAGACATGGTTCTTCAAGGGTTCTTCCATGAGCACTCAAAGAACCCAAAGGATTAAAGAAAGGGTTCTTCAGACTGAAGAAGAATGTGCTATAGATGGTTCTATATGGACACCTTTTGAAAATGGTTCTATATAGCACCCAAAAGGGTTCTTTTATTATCACAAGCTTGACATTGTAATGACAGAAGAAACCTTTTGGGGGCTATAGAAAAGAAATATTTTTAAAAAGAATGGTTTTAGAACCACCTACAACACATTCCTCATCAATCTGAGGAACCCTTTCATCATGTAAATAACCCTTTGGGTTCTTTGAGTGTTTGTGGTTCTATATAGAACAATTTTCTTTACTAAAGCATCGTTTTTTTAAAGAGTATAACCCCCCCAAATCTGTTTCTTTGGCACATTTTCAAAATTGACACCAAAGTAATGGATGGAGAACCTGTCTGTGGTATGGTGTCCAATGTACTAGACATGTTTGTACTCCAGGAAGAAGTTTATCCTAATTTTAAAGGTTTCCAGCGACATCTAGTGGTTTAGTGTGGTTTATTGCAACCAACTGAAAACTATTTCCACAGCCCCCCCCTCCAAACACAAAGAAGTCTCTACGGTGGCTGTAAGGGGTCAAATCTTTGATACTCCCAAACGCGATGTCTAATAGCAGCTTTAGAGTTAATGATATGTCAAGTGGTAAGATTAATTTTAATGATAAATGTGTGAAATGTAATATGTAAAATGATCATAGCTACAATGCAGATGGAACATATTTTCTGCACTTCAGTAGTGCTATTGTAAACGTTAGCTGTTTTCTGTACAAACAAAGTAAACACATCAAACTTTTTTTTCACGGCAAGACGGCGGCGCACAGTTGCGCAGCGGCTTCTCACGCTCCTAGCTACCCAGTTTTAGTAGTTTATATGTCGGTTTACGTCGGTTTTGATACTGAATTCACGCTCCCTAGGCGGCTGAGGAACAGCCAAACCGAACTCATTCAGATAAGAGACAGTTTAGCCACAGAAGCAGCAACTTTGGATAATAACGTTCGGGCTGAGCTGGGCAGACTACGGCTTCTCCGGACACCGGTCCGCTGGAGTGGAACACAGGCCGGGAGGAGGAGACGAGACCAGCAGCAGAAGCGGGGCGGCGTGCTAGCCAGGCTAAAGGCTAACGCTAAAAACGTCCCCTGATTCCATCTATTTTCCTCTCTAATGTCCGCTCTGTGGACAACAAGCTGGATCGCCTGCGGCTGAGGATGAATGTTTCTGAGATGAGGAACTGTGCAGTGATTTGTCTCACAGAAACAGGGCTGAACCAGAGCATGCCGGACTCGGCCTTCCAGCTTGCCAGCCGGCAGCTCTTCCGAACGGACCGTAACCAGCAGTCCGGGAAAACCAGAGGGGGTGGCTTAATAATCTACATCAGTGAAGGTTGGTGTACAAACTGTGTGTTGGTAAACAGCCACTGCTCTGAGACGAGCATAAGAATGTTCCACCATCTTAACAAATAAACCAAAAACCTTTATTCTTGCTTCTCCTCCGTGTTTTTCTTCTTATTGAGGTTTTAATGAGGTATATGTTTATTTCTTCTTCTCCTGTTTTATGTCAGCCAACGGTAAAACGAAGCTACTGCACCATCGAATTTGAGTGGCCAATTCATCATTACAACACAAACGGTTTTTGCCTCGTTTGTCCTTTTCTAACTACTGTAGAAACATGGCGATGCAACATGGCGGCCTCAGTCGGTGTTCGACCCACGACCAATGTAGATATAAACAGCTTATTCTAAGGTAAAATAATCAAACGACTTCTTAGTTTATAATGATTAGATGTGTTTTTAATTATTTATTAGCAATTATATTAAATTCTGCTAAAAGATAAACCGAAATATTACATACTGTGCCTTTAAAACTAATTTTATCATGAAGTTTAATATGCTAATATGTGACTGCTACATGATTTATGCTAATGAAGAAAATCAAGCCAAACAAAGCCAGAGTTAAGCTGAAGCTGTTGTTTATAGATGTACATATTGTTGCTGTTGGAACATTTTTGACATTTTTCTTTCTTTTTTTTGCATCATTTGAAAATGCCAGATGGCCATGACACTGTGTGAAAGTTTTATGATTAAAAAACCAACAGGAATGCTCCAAAATGTCGTGAAACTAAATCTTTTTTGCATCGACTTGCATTAAATGTCAGGAACGTGCTTTTTCTTTGCCATTTTTGGAGATACAAGGTTTTGTTCTGAGTTTAAGGTTCTATCTTAAATGTGTTTGCAATGAATAGCTTTAGCTGCTGTTATACAAAATCTGGAATGGAAATAAAGATGATGTTGGAACATTGCTGTGAGGATTTGATTGCACTCAGCCATCATCAGTGAGGTTAAGTGTGCTGGATGATTAGTTCTGCATCACAAACACCACTCAAACTCATCCCAAAGGAACTGCATGGAGCTCCATCATTCCAGTGCAGGGGGGCTTTACACCTCTCCAGTTGATGCTTGGCACTGGACATGGTTACCTTAGGTTCATGTGTTGCTGCTCCAGATCTTTTTATTCTGTTGGCAGTGCCGACAAGCTGACCTTTTTGGGCTTTGCTGCACTAGAGTGTAATACCAGGCCTGCAAATGTTTTTTATATGATTTTATTTAACAAGATAATTGCCGGTTTGTGGTTTTCAGGTAGTGTGGGCCAAGAAACATTAATAGTAGCCTGTACTTAAGTGCAAACATAAAGCCCGTGGTGAAGCATGCTAGAGTCTGCTGTGGTAAAATGTGAGAACTGACTGTAGTCTGAATGATAATCAGTTCATTCTCTAGTTCTACTTTCTGAATATATGGTCAGCTTGTATACTTTACAGCAGGGGTTCTCAACTGGTCTCAGCCCGGGACCCACATTTTCTCATAGTCAGTGAGTCGGGATCCACTTTTATAGAATACAAACCAAACAAATGTATTAAAAAAAAAAAAAGCCTTCAAAAACACATTTAAAACATACACATGCATGTAAAGAGAATTTAAGAAATTTCAGAGGGGACACGACTTACTTGATTCGGGGGGTTTGAGGGGGTGCTGGAACATAAATTAATATTATTAATAAATATTAATACATTACTTACAAATTATGATATGATTATAATATACTAATAATAACTTAAGTGTTATTAATAATAAAATAAAATTTATATTTCTCATTAATAAAATATTACATATTATTATTAAATATTTATAAACTGTTAAAAGCAGGTAGCATAAAATTATCACCCAATTCTTTGCCTCCGAACGTCATCACAAATTTAAACAGAAGAGTGTAACCAGCAGTGTTGCCAGATCTCGCGATAGAAACAAGAAACCAGCTCTATGAAAACAAGCCCAAATTAAGCCCAACTGGCAACCCACCACATTCGGTAAAACAGACGCCGCTTTTAAACAGTATAAAGGTAAACATTTATTATGACATCATACATAAACAACACAAAAATTATGCTAAACACTTTTAATATAAACATTGGCAGGCTATGTAGGTGGCTATTTTTAGCTCATTTCTTTGTTTTGTGTCATTGTGTTTTGGGGCACTGAAACCCATGTTTGTTAGCCTCAGTGTGCAGATTTTTTGTGCTTTTCATCTTTCGCTTTGTTATGGGGAGCTGGGAGATAATCAAAGAGTTTTACTTGAAAAGAAAGTCAAGCCCAAATAAGCAACTTCACGTTCAAAAACAAGCTCAAAAAACCGCAACCCGTCACTCACGAGATTTGAAAGCGACTTTAGAAAAAAACAAGCCCAACATTGCTTATAATATGCGGACTTGGCAACACTGATAACCGGCAAATGATGGTTACCATGGCAACATCAAGTTCAAGAGGTTGTAATGATCATTTTAACTACATACAGTACAGTACATAAACAAAACAACCCTCCTCCAGAACCAGGTACAACACAGAACACAGTGCAAATACAACATACAGTAAACATTAACGGTGGCAAAAGCTTCGCATGAGAAAGAAAAGGCGGGTTTGGGGTGGTGCAGACTTTTTTAGTGTCCCCATGGACACTTGGGGCCCCATGCGCAGTGCGTGATCAACGTGAGCGGTGTGCCGGCCCTGACAGATGGTCCGTACATGGTACTGAGTGACTGACTGGTGAAAAGCAAGATACCAGGTTACAGTCATTGTGTAATTGTGCAAATATTACAATGATAGTAGACAGTGGTGTGCAAATATGCAGTGATATTTAGTCCCCAAGAGTCAGACTGTGTGTGTTACACTGCAAAAAAGCACCTCATAAAAACTAAATATATAAATATAAAATTAGACATAAATCCTTATATTAAGCAATAAAATCTGCAAATGGGTTAAGCAAATTTTGCTTAGTAAGATTTCTTAAAATAAGCAAAATAATCTTACACTTGCAGTGCTTTTTAAGACAAAAAAATCTTGACAGAGAAAAAAATTGATTTATTGCCTTAATATATGCTCATTTTACTTGCTAAAATAGTTTTTTGCAGTGCAAACCACACTCATACCATGCAACTGGTAAATAAAGCTCAAAATGAGCTGAAATATCTTATTAAGAAAAAGTTAGACATATGTTCTTAGAATTAGCTTAATTTTTTTGTGCAAAACTTGCTAGTTAAGAATATTTTTTCTTTTTAGACAAAAAAATAAGAAATATTGTCCATAAACAAGGTTTTTTAAAAAAAACTTTTTTAAAAATAGTTTTTTGCAGTGTAAGGAGTCTGACAGGCTGTTGATGAAGCTGTTGGACAGTCTAGCAGTGAGGCTCTGAATGCTGCAGTATCTTCTCCAGAAGGCAGCAGTGTGAGGAGACCATGTGATGGATGTGATGGGTCCTCCACAATGCTGAGAGCTTTCCAGATGCAACACTTGTTGTAAATGTCTGTGAGAGATGGGAGAGAGACCCAAATTATCTCAGCCATCCTCACTGTATGCTGTAGAGTCTTGCGGTCAGATTCAGTGCAATTCCCAAACCAGACAGTGATGCAGCTGCTCAGGATGCTCTCGATGGTTACTCTATAAAAGGTGGTGAGGATGGGAGGTGGCAGGTGAGCGTCCTTTAATCTTCTCAGAAAGTAGAGACACTGTTGGGTTGTTTCTGTGGAGGGACCAGGTGGGTTTTCCACCAGCTGAACATCAAGGAATTTGGTGCTTGTGATCTCCATATGCTTACCAAAAACCCATGTACATATGCAGAAACCTCACGTATGTCATTGTAGTGTACAAGCATTTAACACAAGCTCTACTATCAATAACTACTAAACTGTATTCAGAGGCTGTTTGAACTCAAAGAGAGTCATTATGAACTTAGGAATGAAATGCGATACGACATTAACATGAGGAATGATCACTGCTATGTATGAAATTGGGGGAAGTTT
>BRDA01091229.1:0-16686 GCA_036984385.1 Crenuchus spilurus
GATAATTACACTATTCTAAAAATGTGGTTTACAAATCTCATAAAAGTGTTCAGATTTATGCCAAAAAAACTAATGACAGACAATTTGGCCAATTAGTATCAAACTGTTTAAACAGGATACAGGAATCAGGTATTCTACAGGGAGGTGTGAAGATTGTTGTGGCCATTGTGACATCTTATATCATTTTCCAACTATACGTTTAAGTAAAATCTACACTAAGACATCCAAAGTTGGAGACACTTTTGAGTTGCCAAATTTCAACCGTGAAGCTGGATGGCTTGACCGTGAAACAGTTGTGAACCACTTCTGCAGCCATGACATGGGGTGAAATCTACCATGACAGGGGCAATGAAGGGAGACTGGCCAAGGTCTACACTAAACAGGAGAAGGTTAACAATGGGAGAGAGGAAGCGTGCAATTTTTTGGCATGTAAGGAACAATCAGAGGAATAAGCCGTTTGCTGAATTCAATTTTGGAAGACATCTCCAGTTAATCAAGTTCTCAAAAAGAGATTTAATATGCTGCAGTCAGCTAAAGTAACCTCATGCATGTAAACATACAATGAAGTACTGTAATTGGTGTAGCGATGGGAACAGTATATGTCCTCTACTACGTTTTATGATAATTTCTGTCCATTGTAATGGAAATTCATACCATGTGGTGGAAGTTCATAAAAGGGACCTCTCTACAGTGTTACATTTACAAAAATCCTAAAAAAACGTGGAACTTTAAAAGATATTTTGAGTTAAGTCATATGTGAGGACACAGAATTATAACTTTTTGTGTAGAACAACATCAGAGATACTTCTTTCTTCTCCACTTTTACTATGAAGGATATTTGACTTTATCATGGATATTTCCTTGAGTGAAGGTCTGTGCACTCTTTGAGTATGGACTATCGTCCCCTGTAGGCCTTAGTAAAAACCCCAGGCAAGAAAATAAGAAGTAAAAAAATAACTCGTCCTAACATTTTACTTCCATCTCAAGCAACTCCTTTAGAAAAAAAAGACAGAGTATTGCCCGTGGCTAACTCCACCAGCAACAAAGTGTGACCAGCAGGGGCTGCCGGGGCCTCTCTAGCGAGTAGCAATAGTTTTTGAAGCACTCACCGTCAGCAGTTGCAGTAGCAGGAGCATAGACGTTCCCTGAGCCAGTTTTAACTAAGAATGAACTGGGGCCAAACTCATCCTCTGACTCAGAATCCTGGCCAGGCTGAGCCCCACTGTTACCTAGCAACCTTCCCTGGCTCTCATTGGCTGCATGAGAAGGGGGAGGGTATGGGGACTCGACAGGGGAGGAGGAGGAGGCAGATGAGCAATGTAGAGGAGGACCTGTGGACCACAAACAGAGACAACACATCGAGAGAACATAAAACAACACACTTCCAAACAACGGCACAACACCCAACAGAAAACCAGCCAGAGAGACAAAAGCATGCAAAAGGCTCTGATCAGCCAAAGTAAACACAACCGAAATGGCATGAATAAAAGCTATCTGTCTTCCCCCTCCAAAAGCCCTCGTCTAAGAGGATGGATTGGAACAACTGCCGTGATTCACAGCTAGAAGCACATCTAGTCGTTTTGAAAAGGAGGAGGGGATCTTTCTTTTTCTTCAAAAGACAGATAGACTTTCCTGCAAAGTAAACTTTCAAACTAATTATGAGAAACATTCAGAAACAGGTCCTGGAAGTAATTAACAGTAGAAACTAGCAGTAAAAACAACATCTCCTCAGCTTGTGGAAACTTGAGAAAACACATTTTAATAGCAAAACATCTGCATCACTTGTCACTTGGAAGAAACAAAATAAATATTGTTGTTCATTTTTGTCTAAAACAGAATAAAAGCAAAAAAAAAGTGTATTTTATTTCTAGGTTTTTGTCATTTTTAACCATTGGGAGTCATCAATTAATACCAATGTGAATAAATCACATGGCTTCATATAAAGATAAAGTCATTTAGAGTGTTGCCATCAAAGGCAAAGAAAGTGCTAACTTGAAGCTCTCCTAGTTTTTCTTTGAGGTTCACCAAGTAAAAATTGAGATATAAATATCACATTTACACATCCATAAAAGTACAGAGGTGGGAAGGGCAAGATGCCCGCAATGAAGCCACACAATGCAGGAGAACCTGAACCTGACCCTTCTGCTGCCAAGTGGGCAAAATAGGCAAAGTCACGTGTTTTTTTGTTGTAATTATATTTGTTTAGATTCAGTTAATCTCAATTTATACCACTGTACTTTCACAATTACAACCAGTTTGATCATTTTTAATCTTTAAAATGATTGGTTAAGCATCTTTGTGTTTTTATAGTAAAAAGAAAATATTGTTTCCCAATATGTTGAGACTGAATATTACAGCGAAAAACAATTGTCAAGTCATATATGTGTTGAAAAAATACAAACTTTGACAAAGTGGACATTTGCAAAATCAAGTAGTAAAAAATGGCAAAAACAGTCAGACTCCCGACGGTTAAATCATTTTAAAACATTTTAAAAGATGATTCAAAGGAGCTGCAGGGAAGATTAATTCATTCACAATATTTGGGTGAATGTCAAAAATCCTGCAAACAATACTGAGCAGAAATAAGAGGCATAAATATCCACAACAGAAAAAGTTCAGCCATTTATTTGCCTGGACTGGCAGTGACAGACTAGGGAAGTAAAAGACTGTTTAATCTTACATGCAGCTCCTTTACAAGACATAGCATGGTCGCAAAAAAGATTAACGGCACCACACTCTCATGCAACACAACAAAGAGACAAAGAAAGGGAAAGTAATTTATAATAGACTGAACTCTAAAACAAGAGCACAACCAGCACACTACTAAAAATACATTAAAGGGAAGGTTGAGGGGGAGCTTCCTAATCTGGCCTCCATTCGTATGGCTTTTGATTGGGTCAGGACAGGCTTCTTTCACTGCCTTTCAGTTTTCTCATTTATGGCTCATTGTCTTCACACTTCATCTTGTCATGGGGAGTTGAGTTCCGGCAGTGGCTCTAATAAAGTGTGATTAACATTCAACATCGTTCTCCCACATACTAGAAAAAAAAATTAGTGCTTAAGTAACATTGCTGCAACACGCGCTGCCATCAGGCTACACTTCATTCTCTCATTTATCGGCCCAGCACATTAAAATCTCTGCAGAGGAGTAGAGATCATCAGAATTTTAAATGGAAAAAGGGAGCTTTGCTATCTGTGGATCAAAAGCATGTAATTATCACAGCAGTGTGTTGATGTACAGCTCACTGACTTGGAGACGATTAAGAAACAATTAGTGAAATTAACATCAGGCACAGAGAAAGCGTCCAGCTAGCCAATCTAGCTGTCATCTCCCAGACACCACACGCCCTCTACTCATCGCTTTTCATTCTGCAAAGGCCTAGGTGCTACCGTTAAGTGCAGTGAAACCAAGTGCAACCAAATAAAGTAACAAGAAATACAAATCAAATTCTCGCCAAAAATGGTTTCAATGGTTTCAAAAGTAAAAGGAAAAAATGTAATTAAACTGACCTTTCACTGCAAATGAATCTCTCCAGAGTCATTATTCTAACTTTCACCTCCCTTTCACCTGTGCCAAAATACTTTAACGTTCCTGTAAATGCATTCTCCAGCACAAAACTGCAGATTAAAGTCCTCTAAGAAAGTAGTGAAAGTCAAAGGCAGCTGAGAACACTCTGCATTTACATACCTGTGCACAGCTATGCAAAGTGAGAACGTTTGTCTTATGGTCAAAGGCTGGGCTGTGGCTGACTGTGTTTAATTACAGTAACCCAGAGTAATTCATTCTCATTGTATCCACTTACTGTGGGACCAACAGCAAAGGAGGTGCAAGAGTGTGAGTGTAGGTGTGAAGAAAACTTTTACTATTAGAATCAATGGCTATGTCCAGTGGCTCACCGGTAGGGGAGGGGCACACAGGCCACTTCCCAATGTTTTCTTTTCACAGGTCAAAAAAATTTAACTGGAGCACTGTGTACTGTGTGTACTTTTTATACATACTATGGATTTTTACCCGACATATCCTGTGATTTATAGGTCTATGTGTATAAGAATCAAAGGGAGAAAATGTCATACAAGTTTGCCTTGTTGAAAGTTCAGGTCACATGCAAAATAGGCATGGCACAGGGATAAACTGGAAAAGATCCTGCATTACGGCACTATTACCAGATTAGCTAATTCAACAAGAATTAGAAACACAATAGCACAAGTAAACATCACGAAACTGGACAGAATACACTGCAGCATACTGAGTTGTAGAGAAACACAACTGGTGTTGTTGGCAATTGTAAGGTAATGTGGGCACGGTGCTTAGCTAATGGCTAATACAACAGTTAGCTGACTTACTCTCCAACTGTAAACACCATCACAGACACCCAAAATCTATGATCCCAAGAGCAAAAATATGTAGATAACTGGCACAGTTCACAACAGCTAGCAGAGTAGCAGTGCTTGGATCATTACAGAAAAAAGTAATCCATTACAAATTACAGATGATGTTCAAAATAGAATGAGATTACTTTACATTAGGGATGCACCAGATATTCTGCAAGCAAAATGATTATAGAATAAGTGAAAACATCAAATAATTTATAGTAAACAAAGACATTTGTAATGACACTGTCACCGTTTTTCTAGCTCCCGGCTGTAGATGTGATCCAGAGTGTAACTTTACTATAGAAATATGAAGTGTTTCAGTGTTTGTAGCCAATGACACTCACATTAAACACACACACACACAAAAAAACATCGATGTGACTTACATCATTCATTTTATACATTTTTATTATTTTGTTTCATGTTTTTAATTAAATATTAATAATAATGTAACATACAAGCATCTTCATACATATTCATATATTATTGTCTTTATTTTATATACAAATATAATCAATTCAACTCATGTTATTAAACCTAGTAATGTCAAACCAACCTTTTTTAAAAAACAGACATTCATTCCTGACTAGCTACAAGACTTATTTTGGGAAATAATTTATTACTAATTTCATAATGATTTTATAAATGAAAAACTGTTCAGTTTTGGCCAAAAAGTTTCATTTCAGTACATTCCTTCATTATATACTACTTTCTGGATAAAATGTATTCCTAACCAGTACTCTGTGTTCCTATAAATTCTCAAACATTTATCAAAGTGCAAAAAAAAAAGATAATTAAACTACGACTGTGCATCATTTCAAAGACACGGCTTCTCAGCTCTGAGCAAAACCGTAAGGTCTGCTTGATTATTATTTTTAATAAGCTAATCATTAATCATTAGTTTTTAATAAGCATGTTTACAGAGGAGCCTTTGTAATCACGTTTCTCATATTCACAGCCCAAATCACTCAGTTGTTGTAAGATCATGAAATGATCATTTAACAACTAAATAAAGTCAGACAGAGGCTCACAAACACATCTATACTAATGTTGAAGGGCTGCAGTACACAGTGCATATGCTAACACTAGTGCTTAGCCGGCAGCTAACCTGAAAATTAGCACGCTAGGTACCGCACCCGTAATAGTAAAAACACAAATATAAAGGAAGTTACACCATTTAATACAGTTTCTCAACCAACTGCATGTTATCCCATGTAACACCGAACGTTAAACTAACGTTCTGGTATCATTCTTGCATAGTTCTGTTAAATGCCAACGTTATTTGAAGGTGTTGACTAAAGTTTGAACAAACCTAGATATAACGTTCCAACCTAACGTTAGCCTAACGATGAACAAATCTTCCCTGTTTGCCACCTGACCGGGTGTATAATAATAATAACATTAAGGGAATGTTCAAAGAACGTTCTAGACTAATGTTCACACCTAACGTTCTGATAACCAAGCAAGAACTCCACACCATAACGTTCTGTAAACGTTAGCATAGCCTAAATGGGACGTTCTCGCAATGTTCTTTTGTTTGCTGGGATGCTGTTTCACTTTTAAGTGTTTATTTACAGTCAGTCAGTGTTTAGAGGGTGTAGCTTCCATTTTGGGACTTCTGTCCAGCTAAACACATTTGCAAGAGGTCAGTGCAGGCAAAGCTGTAGCATTACTGATGAAAGATGGAAATTTGCATGTTAAAGTTGTTGCAAAGTATGATTTGGAATATTTATTCAGCTTCTAAGTCAGCAATGAATGATTACAATGCAGTGCTGGTCTAAATAAATAATAAAATAAATATAAATTATGTTAAGTTAAAGTATTTAATTATTTACAATGTTGAAGAAGATGAAGATGAACTTTATTTTTAGGGGAATTCCTCTCAGCATTTAACCCATTCAGAGTGAATATACACAAACTAGTGAGCACAGCACACACACATACACAGACTTTGTGGACGGGTGCCTACATAACCGCCTCCAGATCAACACTGGGAAAACTAAGGAGCTGGTGGTGGATTTCCGTAGGCACAGTCGCCCTCTCCCAGCACTGGTGAACATCCAGGGAATGGACATTGACATGGTGGACATATATAAGTACCTGAGTGTTCACCTCAACACCAATCTGGACTGGTCAGACAACACTGCAGCACTCTACAAGAAAGGGCAAAGCAGACTGTATCTGCTGAGGAGACTGAGGTCGTTTGGGGTGCAGGGGCCACTCCTAAAGACCTTTTTCGACACTGTGGTGGCATCAGCCATATTTTATGATGTGGTGTGCTGGGGCAGCAGCATCACGAATGCAGACAAGAATAAACTGGACAAACTCATTAGGAAGGCCAGCTCTGTCCTGGGGGAACCCCTAGACCCGGTGCAGGTGGTGGGAGATAGGAGGATGCTAAACAAGCTAACTATTATGGACAACGAATCCCACCCCATGTATGAGACTCTAGAGACACTGGGCAGCACCTTCAGTGACCGGCTGCATCATCCAAAGTGTGTTACCGCAGGTCCTTCATTCCTGCTGCAGTTAGACTGTACAATCAGCACTGCTCTCAGTAACCACGCCCCCAAATGAACAAATAATAGTGCAATAACCTTTCAATTTATTATATGTGCAATACTTCTTGGTGCTGTGCAATGTTTGTCTGACAATAACCGCACACATTCAGTAACTATATGTGAAATATGCTGTTACAATAACTATTCATTCAGTCAGTAATTATATGTGCAATATGTTGACTTTTATAGCATGTTTTTTTTGTACTGTCCCCATTCTTAACTGTAATGTACATAACTGTACGTTTTAAATTCTTTATCTTGTTGTTAAAGTAACTTATTATACTCTTTTTTAAACTTTCCTACTGCTGTCACTTTTTGCTGCTGAGTAGCCAAATGTCCCTAATGTGGGACAAATAAAGGCTTATCTTATCTTATCTTATCTTACACTAGGGGGCAGTGAGCACCGTGGACAGCCACATGCTGCAGCACCTGGAGTGCATTTGAGAGTGAGGTGCTTTGCTCCAAGCACTTCAGCTCTGGGTTTTTCTTGCCGATTCAGTAGAGTGAACTGGTGACCTTTCGTTACCAGACTGTCTCTTCAACTTTTAGGTCACAGCTGCCACCCAACCCCTCCATGTCGCTGTACTGAAAAGCATCCATTTTTTGGACTCATCATGCTATACTACCTGATGTCTTTAAATTAGTTTAGAATTGGTTCAGTCTGGCCCAAATGGTCATGATAGCACCCAATCTGGTGTGAGGCACTAGGTACACTCTCACTCTCACACTTCTCCTTCAGACAGTCTCTCGCCTGGGGCCTGCCCTTTAAACATAAGCATGACTACAGAGCTCTGAGGGCCCTAACCTGACAGAGCCCCCACAGTCGTGCAGGACTCCTTCTACTCAGAAATCGCCTAATTAAGTGACACGCCAAACAAACAGCCGCCGATCTGCAGGTAGACCAAGGTGCTGCTGTCACCAAGGCAACTCCACTGTATCCCACCTTCTCCCGAAGGGCTTGGCCAAACACATGCAGGGTAAACGGTACAAACAACAGGGGTCAGCGTTTCCTCTTTCCCTCTCTGACCCACCGCTCATGGTATAGCTGTGTCTCCTTCAAACACAAAACACACAGCTCTTTCACTGTCAAGCGCAGCATCTCATACGTAGCAGCTCATGACATGATAAATAGCTTCTCAATCAATGATGCTTTCAAGCCGTAATGCACACCCATGTGTTTTCCAGTCTCACTGAGGTCTCTGTAAATGGTGTCACTGAAATCAATAAGTCTGCATAATATGGAGAGGTTCATATAATTAACCCAAGAGAGATGAAAGGGTTAAAGGATATTTGTCAGTTGCTGTGCAGAGGTAATACGGTTTGGTCTGTAGAGACATGCTCAAGCTATTTCGTGGAATTTGGCAGGAAAAAAATTAACTTATGAAAAAAACCTACCAAAGGAAAAATAAATAAATAAATAAATTCACCATGCACATCACACTGAGGTTATAAGCCGTGCTCAGTGTAAAAGGATTGTGTCAAGACATATTGCTTTTTGACTTAAGCACAGCCAATTAGAACAGATATACAGATGTTTTCTTATATCAGCCTTTAAGGGACATTGACAAAAGTATTGGGACACCTGCTCATTCATTGGTTCTTCTGAAATCAAGGGTTTTAAAAAGAATCTGTTGGAGACAGTCTGTACTGTCCATGGAAGCCTTTATACTCAATGTTGGAGCACTGCTGGAGGATTTGACTGCACTTAGCCACAAGAGTATTATAATGCTTGATGATCACAACCTCAACCACATCCGCAACTCATCCCAGTAGTAATTTGAACTCCATCATCCCAGAAAACAGTTTTACTACTCCATAGCTCAGTCCTTAGGGGCTTTATACCCCTCTTACCCACACCTGGCATTAGACATGGTGCCAATAGGTTCACGTTTATCTGTTCCAGAGAGTCATATTGTATTGGCAGTACTTCTCTACAGGGACTAGACACACTGTGTGCAACTTAAAGTAGCTGAATGCATTCATTAGAATGAGTGTCCACAGATATTATCTGGGTGATGGATCAGTCTCAGTACTGCAGTGACTGATGTGGTGGTGGTGTGTTAGTGTGTGTTGTGCTGGTATGAGTAGATCAGACACATCAGAGCTGCTCATGTTTTTAAAATATTTTACTTTCACTGCTGGCGTGAAAATACAGCACCAACCAAAACTAATCAAAGACATCCTGTGAGCACCAGTGAACGACTAGAGGACCAACACAAACTGTGCAGCAACAGATGAGCTGGACCAACAGGGAAGGTGTGTCTTATAGAGCGGACAGTAAAGTAACATAGTGTTTAACATCTCCAGCAGCTCTTCTGTGTCCAATCCACTAACACCAGCACAACACACACTAACACACCACCACCACATCAGTGTCACTGCAGTGCTGATAATGAACCACCACTCTGGTCATTGAAGGAGCTACAGGTGAGCTACAGTCTGTGATTGTAGAAGTACAAAGTGCACTTGTATGATCAGTGGAGCTGGTGTAAGAGGGTTATGGCAGACAAATTAGATATGGCTCCATTAATGATGTTTTTATTCAGCTAAAACTGTTGTGCATGCCCAAAGTGTTGTTGGCAATGGAGAGAACAGGCATAACTGAGTCAAGAGGGTCACTGAATATTGCATACTTTTGTGCAAAAAAAACGTCACCTGGCAAGCATCTGTATGTTTGCAAGCCAACATGCGTTCTGGTTTGCTCCACTTACTGCATGAAGGATGCTCAGCCTACAGCAGACTTTCCTAAAGAATGCATGCTGCATATGCATGAAAGCAGAGTTCACTACTTAAGCACTAAAAGCCTTCTCTCCAACCTAGAGGGCACTAGCAGTTGAAAATAACAACTAATACACCTTTCCCTAATGACAGAGTTGGCAAGTATTGGGAAACAGGAGCATTGAAATTAGCATCATCATCATCATGTGCATATTTATTATGATGAGTAATTCAGGCCTATCTACAATGCAGGAGCAGAAAAAAATGTCTCAATTTCTTTTTGCATTGCAGGAACAGCTAGCTGATACATGTGTTATTCGCAGCTCTGCTGACTTCTGCATATAAAACCTCCCAGATCTGCTCCAGTGCTTGTCTTATCGTCTGTATAAACAAAAGGCGAGGTATTTATCTTAGATTTTCAGACCAGGCGGAAAAAATATGGCTGCGCACATCTTTACAAATGCAAGCGCTTGGGTGAGGTAGTGTAGATGCGTGACTTCCTGTTGAAGAGGAGCATTATCTGTTTGTTCAAGGATGAAGCTCAAGGTGTGATCTAAAAAAAGGCGCTTGCTGCAGCAGACTCGGGTGGGGTGGGGTAGGGGGGGAACAACAAATATCTCAGCAACTCACCTCAAAGGTGGCAAGGACATTAGACGTACAACTGCAGACGCGGTACAGATAAATAACAACCATGTAGGATCATACTGACTGTGAGTTAGCACTTCAGATCAGTCCTCATATTGGCTTCAGAACATCAAAGTAAATTGTGTAACAGAGACCTAACGCAGCTCACACCTACAGAACTCGGCCTAACATGAGCTACACAGGCTCGGGTTCCTGCAGTGAGTCACAAATGCAGAGTTCAATCTGTAGTTAACCTTATACCGTACCGGCTTTTACACCAGACCTGCCCTTTACAGCACAACCTGAATCACAAAGTCTCTCAAAATAAACAGTCTAAATTGCTATTGCAACAGGCATAGCTTTAAAGTATTAAATATTATATTCAACAACACGGATGTTCAAGCAAAGAGCTGAAAAGCATGACAGAAATGCCAGCCTGTTAACAGGAGTGCACATTTCTGCACTGATGTTAATTAACTAAATGCTCACCTGACCCTCTTCTGTCCACGGTGAGCAGCGATGAACTCTGGACTTCTTAACGGCCGACACTTTAACGCGATTCTAATTAGGAACATCTATGACTAATCACAATTTTAGGACCCTTATAATAGCTGCTCAAATAGTAGTGATGTGAATGAATAATTATAGTCAGATATTCAAGGTCAAGATCTGTAAAATTAAAGCCACTCAAGAGGAATTTCACTTCAAGTCAGACTTGTCTATTGGATTTTTTCAATATTTCTGCACAATTCAATTCCCAAGATGTAAACATCCACACTAATTTAATGTGAAATGGTGGCAACAGGAACCAGGAATCATACCATCGACAGTGACTTTGTATTGTCTATCCAAAAGCACAAGTGAACCTACAGGTATATAAGTGGTTAACATGCAGTGTTGTTGGGTGAAGGGAATTTTCATAGGAACTATTTTCACTTATAACATCCTGCATGTACTAGGAATAGACCGATTAATCAACTGATTAAACCAGCCCATTATAGCCATTTGTAGACAATCTACATCTATAGATTTTTAAATAACTGGCCTATGCTCATAAGGTCAAGAAAGTAAAAATGTTACATTTACAGCTTATTAGTTTTTATTATTTTTTATAGTTATTTTTTTAGTGCAGCTGCTCTAGAACAATGTGAGAGGTCCCTCAGTGTCAACCTTTCTCTATGGCCAAATGACAACATGCCTCAACCAATATTTTATATCTTATATTTATATTTGATAAGATGCAAAAATAAATTAATAAATAAAAATAACTAAAAAATAATAATAAAATGTCAAATGTTAATAATAAACTATCACAATAAACAAAGTCTTAGACTTCAAAAAATGTATTAGTAACGGTTTCAAGTGATAAATTCCTTTGAGATGGCTTTAGAAGGTATTAGACCCTTCACACATCTGTTCACATCAACAATGTTGCCGCTGTAAGTTTCTCTCAAATGGAGCATCTCTTTCCAGATATAGCTACATTTAATTTTGTAGAAATCCATGGAATTTCTCTTGAAAGTCCTAAAGCACCTATCATCAGATAATAAACTGCTCAAATCAGACACTGGAGTTGGAGGGTGTCTGCTAGTCAAGCCAATATCTCAGACCGTGAAAGCTACTGCAAGAACTTGAGCTTGCAAACTGGCTTTCCCCACTAGACTTGCTCAGTAGCAGCACTGCTATGAGATTAAATGTGGCACACCCCTCTCCATCACCGCCTTTGGCTCGGATTTACCATCACAGGGTCGCGCCATGAAAGTGCTAAAATGTCCTCGGTGACAACAGCATTTGTCTCCCAGAGCAGCCCCTGATAGCAAAGCAGTGGCAAATCTGTGCTCAGCTCATAGGAGGAAACTATACAGTAAAATATACTCTCAGTATACATGTGATTCACTGTTATATGCTGTGGCTTTTGCTTCCACACTGAGGAAAACCAAATGTTCTCAATTTCTCACATACTTTCAATAAAAGCTTGTGATGCAGTTTGTAAAGATTGTTTCAAACTTCCATCTCACTCTCAAGCCTATTCAGTCCAAAAACAGCCCATTATGGTGATGTCACAAAATCAAACATTTAAATATATCACATGTTCAGTCTATTGAGTAATAAAAAGCAGGCTTTGTAATTATAAGCCATGCAGAGAGGTTGAAACAATAAACGTGAAAATCCAAATAAATAATTAATTTAATTCAAAATGATGTACAGAAATTAAAATTTTTGGCCGAAACCAAACTGAAACATTTGGCAAAGCATGTAACACTTTTTTTTAAAGTACATAAATCATAAAATTAGTAACTAAATTAATTCCCATAAGTCTTCTAGTTATATTAATATTTAATTAAAAACTTGAAACAAAATGATGAAAATGTGTAAGCCACATGGATGTTTTGTGTGTTTAATGTGAGTGTCATTGGCTACAGACACTGAAACACTTCACATTTCTTCTGGTAATTGTGAGATGGTCCCTAACACTGCAGCCGCTGAAGCACAAACACAAAGCTAAGCGGCTGTATTCTGGCTTCATCTTAATAAGTGTAGTTTAGTAAAGTTGTGCTTGTAGTTTGTTGTCTTCTTCCATTTCAACACCAAACTATCTGTGGTGGTGAATCTGTGTTTTGTTAACTGATGAGGAAAAGCACAATTCTGAATGTCAAAGGAGAGTCCAACATTAAACTAACTTTACTGCAGTAAAGTTACACTCTTGCTCTACAGCCAGAAACTAGAAAAAGGTAACAGTGTAATTAAAAATGTCATTCTTCAGTATAAATTATTCTGTCTTTTCACCTATTTGACCAAACACAGATGTTTTTGTTTTTGCCATCTTTGGTTGAACAATTTAGGTTGCCAAATATCTGGTGCATTCCTAATTAAAATTACACTTATATATTAATTATTAGTATTTGCTTTTCTGCTCCACTGCATACATAATTCTGATTTGTTTTGTCTTTTCTGTAGCCATCAGAATTACAATATTACATTAAGACTCTAAAGCACATTAGCCTACACTGTTTCCTACTTGAAGCATCTCCGTGCACACCCAAGCAGTCTCGATGGTAAACACCCGCGACCGCACTGATATTGGAAGTTCGGAAATGGCTTTTCAAATGGAACATCATTGGAAAAATCATAAATTTTCCCTGACAAAGCCATCTAACAGCACACAATCAATATTGTAATATTTGAGTGGTAGTATAATGTATGTGAAAGTCAAGAACAAATGGTGAGTACTCGAATGTTTTCTTTTATAGACATCAATACAGAGAAAATGGAAATTATATTGCAGTGTAATAAAACTGTGTTTAACAACCACAGAGGCAAAAGTTGCATTTGACATTGACAAACTGAACTTTAGTGCGCACTGTTGATGGACACTGTTGTTGCTGCATAAGACTGTACTTTTCTCTAAACCCCTGTACTTACAGCAGTCAGTACACACCCACACACATTTTGAGGGGAAATCTCCTCAGTCAAGTGCCTAGAGTAATTTTATTTGCTCGGAAAAAGTCACTAGATGTGGTGGAAGTTCGCTCTCAGGAAGGTCACTAGTTACAACGTATCATCACATTTTGGTGAGGAACGGCTCACTCCAGCAGCAAAAATAGTGCATTACTTTGGTTTTGGTGTCAAAGTTACATTGGTATTAGATGCCCTCCTCATCTAATATTTCATCTTGCCTGGCTGTGAGTTCAAAATGTTAAATAACACCTACAAAAAAAAATTAAATAAAAAAAACACCTTACAATTTGAATTTTCATGGCATTTCATAGCAAATGGTCTGTTTGCTAATTTCCTAGGAACTCCTAAAGGGATCAATAAAGTGCTATCTACCTCTCTATCTATCTATTTCAAGGGAAAATGTTTATTGCAGTCTAGGACATGATTTTCAGGGCAGTAAATTTGGTAGCACAATGTACAAATATAATAGTTTACTATGTTAAGACAGTACATTGAATGAAGTGTTAGTAAATATTGCATTTCACTGAAATTAGCTGCAAGTAATACATTTAATATTATGCAGTTTGGGAACAATACATCTTTCCAACTGTTCTGTAACTGAATTAAAACTTTCAAATCAAACTGATCAAAACCCAAGGACTCAAAACAATCAGGATTATATCTGTCCAAATGATGCAGGGCTCATATTCAGGCCTAAACTGAATGAGCCAGCATACTGTATATAAGAGATTGTCTCAGGGCTGCAGCCAGGCTGAACCTATAAAAATCATCCTGCAGAAGACTGGCCATATACAATAAAAGATCGTAAATACAGATGGTCCACACTGAGTAGATTTCAGCAATATAACCTGAGAGTGGTGAGATACTGACTCATAAACTCAGAAGCTGCCAGCAAGCAGTGGCGTGTTCTCAAAGAGTGAAGTCCAGTTTTATATGCTTCCACTGGCCCTAAGCTCAGCAGCCTGCTGCTCCACAGAGATCCTCTCCTTAACCAAACAGGCAAAACCCAAAACAGACTAAATGCAGAAGCAGCAGGATCTCTCTGGCTGATAACAGGAGCTCTCCCTCCCTGTCTTCTTCAGACATCCTGTCTTTCCTCACCTCCTTTTTCATCCCTCCTTCTCTCGTTTCCAATTTCTTTCTTTTTCAAGGGATTGCAGGACTCCACTTGGTAGCCCCACACCGCGCTGAAAGGCGCCATCTGCTCGGCAGTGCGGTGGCGGCCCAAGGCTTTAGTGAGCAGATTGAAGCCTGGAGACCGGAATCAAAAGAGCACCGAATTGGGTTCTTTTTTGCTACTTTAAAGCCATCCAGGACACAACGCTGACAACTGTTGGGTTTCACGCATCTGCTTTTGAAAGAAAGGTCTCGATGAGGCCGCAACCAAATGTCTGAGAAATAAAGTGGTGAATTAGTGGCTGTCAAGACTGAGGAAGATTTGGAGACAGTGTAACAATGGCAAGAAATAAGCTGGTCACTGCAAATATCAATACAAATACTATCAGTGAACAGAAACAACCTGTACAGCGGGAGATCTCAAACTGCGGCAAACTGAACATGATTACAAGATTAAATTTACATGGGGCCCTGGGGTAATTCCTTCTTTTACAGGAGCTCCTCACATCTGCCACGTTTTTCCTCTCTTCTGAGTACAGCAGGCTGACTTATCGACTGATTTTTTATTAACTCAGAGCTTGTCTGATTGTTTTAGTCTAGTCTGGATGCATATTATTTATTTATTTATTTATATATATATATATATATATATATATATATATATATATATATATATATATATGTTAATGACGTAGTGTTGATTTTTTGTATTGCTGCTCCCAGCCATATTTAGTACCTTAACATGTAGATCCACCAAAAACCTACACAAATCACAAAACAAAAAAAATATGAATGCTTTTTAAGAGTCAATCAATAATGTATTTGTTCTGGATGGACTTGGTTTACTTGGTGTTTACACTCTAATACTCTCATATACATACTCAATACCCCTGCCGTCTTGAGTGCTTTAAAAGCCTCCCCAGCGTGTAAGTCTCTCGTCCATCATCCTGTGTCGTCATCACGTTTCATGTGTATGTCTCTGGATTTCCAAAGCCATACTCAAGTGTTTTGTTTCATTCATCCAAGCCAAGAGTCTTTAGGTTCATCTCAACAGATCTCAAGAACCAAAAGTATCAAAATGTTTTTTTACTCATTAATTTGGCAATTAAGTCTATACTCTAACTTTCACTTTCTAATATCAATGCTCTGATCTGCACCCAGCGATGGATTGGTGCCCAGTCCTGGGCTTAGCTGAATAGTGTAATGCCCTGCCCTGAGCCCAGGTAGGGGACTAACCGCAACCCTGATAAGGATTAAGCGGGTGTGATAATGGATGGATGGATGGATGGATGCTCCGATCACTGATAACGATCACCATGAGTGCCGATCACTGATACCAATCACCAATACTGATCACATGGATTGGCTGTACATATTTTTATTTCATTATGATGAGTGCTACTGCCTATGTGATATGGAAAAAGGAACCAAAAATCATCTTAATTTAGACAAGAACATGTTTTACTTTATATTTCAAGAGAAAAAAAAAACTAAAACTAAAAACTTGCAGCAACTATTCAAGTCAAAAGGAAACTGAACAATACTTACATTTACCTGCTATCAGTGACACAATCTTTAACATACTGATAACATTCAGACTCTCAACAGGCTAAATGGTGCAGAAACCCAAATAAATCTCACAACACTGCCTAAATCAGATAATGTCAAGTGAAAAAGGGAACATTCATTATTGTTTAATGAAGAGGAGCATCTCAGCTTTTTCAGTAATGAGTCTCTTCCTGTGTTTGTCCAGTGTTGGATGCAGTGCTGAATAAGCGTTCACTCTCCACACTTGTGCACTGAGCCTTAAAAACTCACCACACTCAGCCCACTG
>BRDA01091230.1:0-10331 GCA_036984385.1 Crenuchus spilurus
CTGTGTTTGTCCAGTGTTGGATGCAGTGCTGAATAAGCGTTCACTCTCCACACTTGTGCACTGAGCCTTAAAAACTCACCACACTCAGCCCACTGTTTGTTCTTTCAATGTTGTATTAAATTTGTTGTGTTGAGGCATTTTAACGAGATTCCCCTGTGAGGTGTTGTTTCGTTGCAGGTGTTGCAGGATGCAAACTTTACATCACCCTCATAAACAGTGTAAAAGTTCCACACGGCAGACGTTTGAAGGAAAGGGGGCGGGATACTGCACACAGCGCCTCTGCAGGCTGCAGGTGTGAACTACAGGTGATCAGCTTTTGTGATCGACAGTGACAGCATACGCCAATCACACACTTTTTCACAGAAATCAGCCGATCAATCAGAACATCACTCATTTCTAATACAATAAGTTTCACCAATTTAACAGTATTTTATTGACAGCTGAAGAGGTCTGTATGAATTAAACAACCCACATTGGAGTTCAAATGGACTTCCTGGCCGTTATCATTGCACCCACTATCATCATCATTCCTGTCCCACTACTGTCACCATATCAGCTCACCTGAACTTTACAACAAGATCATATGATTATGATTCATCACACACTTAGAATTAGCAGACCAGAGGAGGATGGGTCCCCCATGTGAGTCTGGTTCCTCCCAAGGTTTCTTCCTCCAGCTCTGAGGGAGTTTTTCCTTGCCACTGTCGCCGTTGGCTTGCTCACTGGGGATTAGGGATTAATGATTTGATGTCTGTTATTACTAAGCCTGTAAAGCTGCTTTGTGACATCAGCTGTAAAAAGCGCTTTATAAATAAAATTTGATTGATTGAATTTGATAAAAAAAAAAGAATGTTAGTTAAACTCTAAAATGTTGAAAATGTGTCTGTGTTCTATCAAATAAGACAATGATGAGTGTTTTTAATTTACAGCCAGAGTATTAATTTACTACAGGTATCAGTGATAAAATAAGAATGCTGGACCTGTTAAGACCCTTCAGTTATTTTAGGACACATGACACATCTAATAAGAATTATAATACTGCTCAAAGGCAAACACTCTGTAACATTCTGTACACGAAGCTCTCCTGGATAAAGCTCAGCTGTGCTGCCTCCACCCTAAAGCCTCCTCACTCCTCACTGTTCAGCTCCAAGACCAAAAATGTGGGTCAGTCTGATCATTCCTCAAGTCAGCCGTCAATTTTTACATTCAGTCTGTGTGACGAGACAAGGTCTGACACTTCTAAAAACCATTTCGAGGTAGTCCATCCAAACATCTCCCCCTGAGTTTCCTTTATTCCAGGATGAGAAGAGCGGCCTTGTGTTTCTTCACCTTGCTCTGTTTGTCTCTCTCGGCTGAAGGTCTCCTTTTGTACTGTGTCTTATGTTCAGAGTGCTGAAGAGGCACAAATCTGATTTATTCAGCACTGTGTGAACACAAAAATATGATCTTTTCAAATCAGATTTGAACCTCTTTTCAAATGCAGCCCTACAACAAATACATACTGCATGCAGCCGTGGGGCAATAATGAGAACAATCAGACCAGATTTCACGTTTTACTGCACATTTGGACAAAAGTATTGGGACACCAGCTGATGCATTGTTTCTTCCAAAATGAAGTGTGCTTTTGCCTCTACATTACAGTGAAGCTTTTCTACTAGATTTTGGAGCTTTTCTTTTAGGATCTGATTGCATTTAGCAACAAGAGTGTTCAGAGGTCAGGATGTCACATGATCACCACCCCACCTCATCCCGAAAGTACTGGATGGAGAACAACTATTCCAGAGTACACAGCTACTCTGCTCAAAACTGGGAGGTTTTATACACCTCTATCCCACACCTGACAATAGAAATGGTGCCAATAGGTTCATGTTTATCTGCTCAGAGTCCTATTCTATTGGCAGTACTTCTCTACAGGGACTAGACAAGCTGTGTGTGTGAGTGCAACTTAGCTGAATGCATTACTTGGAAGGGGTGTCTACAAACATTTGGACATATAGTGTAGCAGCATAGGTGTAAAAGCAATAGAATAAGAGGAGCATGTGCACTTTTATCAGAGGGGAAGCAAGCATACGCTTTTACTCTTCCACGCTTCCTCACAGCAAGACACTATTTTTGATTTTTTATGTCATTTTATCAACATAAACTTCAGTCTCTTGAGAAGGAGAGCCATGACATTTGTTTGCCTGTTGGTTTGATTCTTGACTCAGATTTTGAGGAAAAAATGATGATTAAAATGTTAACAAAGTTGGTTATAATTTTGAGATTCTGGCCCTAGAAACAAACAGGTGAGAACTGGCTGATATAAACTGGTAATTCAAAAGTTTGGTTTAAAAACATGTTTTCATTTTAGTTCATTCTGAACAGAAATGTTTGTTTTCATTTGCTGCTCCTGCATTAGCTTCATAGCAGCTGATGGGGATCCAAATAAAACAATAAATAAAACAATAAATAAATAACATGGCTCTATTGTGACGTGGTAAAGAATATTTACACCGAATATTGTATACAAAACACAATCTCACACAACAGAGTCTACTCTTCCACGTTTCCATATTATATCCAAGTTTCATTTCAGTACAGTGATGTCTCATAAAAAATATAATCAATTATTTACAGAATCTGAGGGGTGTACTCACTTTTGTGAAATACTGTACACACACACAGTACCAGTCAAAAGTTTGGACACTCATTCAATGTTTTTATTTGTTTTTTTTTTCTTACATTATAAATTAATACTGAAGTCATCTAGACTATGAAGGAATCATGTAGTAAACTTAAAAGTGTTAAACAAACCAAAATATGCTTTAGATTTTAGATTCTTCAAAGTAGACACACAACTGATGTCTCAAACACATTAAGGGGGCAAGAAATGCAAGTCATGAACTCTTGACAAGACACAGCTGTTAACTGAAAGCCATTCCAGGTGACTACCTCATAAAGCTGACTGAGAAAATGCCAAGAAAGCTGCCATCTAAGCAAGAGGTGCCTACTTTGAAGAATGTAAAATATAAACATATTCTGGTTTGTTTAACACTGTTTTGTTTACTAAATAATTACATATGTATTTATTCATAGTTAGGATGACTTTAGTTTTAATCTACAATGCAGAACATTTTAAAATCATGAAAAAAACACTGAATATATACAGTATGTGTGTGTGTGTTTGTGTGTGTAAGCAGCAAAACATTCTTTCAACAGAGTTTAGTCGGTAAGTAAAAACTGTGTTGCTGCTTACATATATATATATATATATATATATGTATGTTATGTCTATAAAGTCTATATAACTGTGGGAATTCAATTGAGAGGTTAACTTGGAAAAAGACAATTTTGCTGCCAATGTTATCAGCATTCAAGTTATTATTTGAGAGCTAGGCTTAGCATGCTAATCATGTTTTCATTCAGTTTCAAAGCTAATGCATTTCTTATCATTACTGTTTTTGCTAAAAAGACATACAGCTACTTATAACCATTTGGGAAATGGAACAGTACTAGAGAGAACACAAATGTGAACTAAAAAAATTAATTGTGCAATTCACCTTATTCACAGTCATACTTTGCTTATTAAGTCACACAGGGGAAGAACAGAGCCGTCATTAAGCAGCAGTGAGAAAATAGTCATTTTTCTGACAGCATCGAAAAATGGATGTATGGGTCTAAAGATTCCAGGAATAAAAGCTCTGAAAGTGCGCCCTTGTGTACCTAAACCAGTAGCGTCATGCCTCCTCATTTTGGCCAGTTCCTCCTTTAGGGCTTTGAAACTTTCTTCTTATAACCCATGACATCTGAAAACCACATTTAAGTATCTTTTACAATACTGGAATTTTTTTGTGTAGAAAACAGTATAGAAAACCAGTTTCCATTTCTTGATAAATCTCAAGGTAGACGTTATCTTAGCATCACTTTGAGGTAAAACATTTGTCACCATAGTACTCCTATGTAGACAGTAAGGGTGAACACAGAAGACTAATGTAATGTAATTGTAGACCAAAAATGCACCAAAAGGGGGTTGGTACCAGGGCATCAGACAGTATTCTTGTGGTATTTACATCAAGTTAAACATAGATGCCATTATTTTTTAAATTTTTGTATGATTTTATGGATGTAAAACTACACAAGATGTCTTCTAAAAAATAACAAGTAAAGTGCTTTTGATTATTTACAGACTTTGACTTGAGGAGGCTGAGGTTGCATGGTAGCTTGATGTTAGCGACGCGAACAGGCTAGTCTACACTTAAATTACTGACAGTGAATGCTAGTAATAGTAAGATACAAAAACAAAAAAATTCATTAGCTTGTATAGTTGATGATAAAATAAAAAAATGGTTAGAAGACATACAATCAATTTGATATAGTGTTAGCTGAGTGAAATGTGTAAAAGAAAACTTAGCTGGCTACCTAGCAAACATGGCTATGTGCTGTATGGTGTAGTTATGGTGAGCTCATCGAGCTAAATCTTTACATTTTTACTCAACATGCTGCTGACTGGTTATCATATTCCTAGTCTGTGTGACATAACAGGCAAAATGGCCTCAGTATGAAAAGTTTTTAATGTAAATATAGCCCTAGCACTGTTCCATGTGGGAGTTCTTTCCCCCACTCTCTCTCGCCGAGAGAGTGTCTCCTCTCGCCCAGCGAGTGGCCTAAAAAACAAGCCTCTAATCGCCTTCACGCCTACTCTGCACAACTCTCCAGACTGGCTCCTGCATCAAAGCGAACGGGGCAGTGTTAATCAGTTAAAAACACATGTTCCTCCTGCTTCTGCTGTCAACCGCCACCCGAGCAGCGAAGCTAACCCCAGAGTTCACAACAATGCTAATAGCGGATAATTATCAACTTTTTTCCCCTGACGCGCTTTCTGCTGTGCCTCAGCCGTGCATGGATTTTGCTCTAAAATCAACACAAAAGCATGAATAAATAAAAGCTTTGCTTTTTTTCTGTGGGACAAGTTAAGAGCAGGGAAAACAAGGCGAGGAAAAAGTTTACTTTATGCTTGCAAGAGCAAGCGAAGCCTGGGACTGTAAGCGGCTCATTAAGGGCTACATTTGTCTAGCCTGGGGCAGCGCTGAATGAGGATGGCATCGTCCCCGTACCCATGATGCCTCTGCGCATCGCAGGCCTGACTTAATAAAATGCTAAAGTATACCCTGCAGACAGATGCACACTCTGATCAAAGGCATAATAGTGACTCTAACTCGCCACTTATGGAAAAGAAGAAGAAACTTTTCTCTGCTTAAGGACTGAGTGAAACATCATTTAGTCACATTGTGTATTCAACCAGCTCAAAAGAAGGGTATGGGTAGCTTTAAATGCAGCACATGCATTGCCAGCCTGCTTTGCTTCTAAAGCACTTGCATTTGTGTCTAAACATCTGATAACAAGAACGATCTTTGCTCACTGTAGCCGTTGCCATGGTTTAAGACTATCCAGGGAGAGGCTATTGATCCATTCTCTCTATATTTGTGCTGAGTCCATCAGAAAAGAAGTGAAATTTCTTTCAAGCTGCTTTTATGCGCTAACGAATTAGGATAATAATGCTTTAGTCTATACTAAATGGCATACTGCCAACATTACTCAGTGGGAAAAGTAGGATCTGTTTAATGGAGTAAACAATTGATGATATTGATCGATTGATTTGCTATTAATGAAAGGAGGTAATGAGGCATTGGCTCAACCATTTCTGCCTTAAACGTAACACAAGTCATCAAGCAAGTGTGAGTAAAATCAACACGTGATGTGCAAGCAGATGAGAAAGACCAACCGCTGAGGCTTCTGACTGACTGGGTAGGTCTTTGCTCAAGGTCTTAGAAGAGCTAACCATTTCTTTCGGTACAAACCGGTGTGACATATTCCTTATCATTTAAGTGGCAGAGCTCTGTTGATTGACGTAAAGCCTAAGCGTGGAAATCAGACTCTGTCCAGCTTGGGAACCAACACGTTCTACACGGTCTACAGGTCATGCCACACTGAAAACCTGGAACAGAGATAATAACATTTCTTCAAAAAACACAGTTCCCAATCTCATCTGTAGGACCTTGTCTAAAAAGGCTTGCCTTTGATTTATTTGCCATTTCTGTTGGGTTCACTCCTGGACCTGCTAATGAGAGCTATTGCACTAGCTCATTACAGATAGTTCTGCCAGTTCGTTTATTTCTTATCAGGCTTTTGTTGATGAGGCTGGGGCGAAGCCATCTTTTCTAGTCAGCACAAAAGCAGTCGTGTCTCTGTGTGAAAATGGCAGAGCACAGGCAGCACTTGCTTACTGTGAGGCTTTACTCTCCATCTCTCTCTCGCTGTGTAAGCGGCCTTGTTCGAGGCCAGGGCGTAGGACACAGCTCATGTGTGACCTGTAAAAAGTGAGCAATCCATACAGCTGAGATAAGACTGCTGCTCATGATGGGGACAATGCTACTTTGTGGAGAAGAATAAAGAAAAGGAAGAAAATTAAAGAGTGGGAGAAAAGGAAGAGGCCAACGTGCAGACCATTACTCTGACACACACCAAACTAGAGTTCCATTTGCTCAGCTTACAAAAAGAAAATCATTTTCAAGAGCAAAGGTTCAGAGCTGTCATGCTTCATAATGATTCTTAGGTTCAAGGTTGCTCTGCAGTAGGGGCATCGCAAGGCCATTTGTATGGAAGCTACAGCCCCTGCCACCCAAATGCCACCCCATGGTCATCCCCACAAAAATGAACAGAAGAAAGTGAAAGTAAATTGATGGTCTCTCTCCGCTGTCTATTCCAGTTTTCATGTTGGTAGTTTAGATACTTTAGAACTATTGTTATTCAGCTGACTGCTCATTGGCTCTGTCTAGTCCACTCTATTAACGCTATAAAATTAGCCAATTAATGAAAAAGTTCAAATTCAATTGAGAAATTAGCTTGGTGAAGATTGGACAATTTTGTTGTCAATGCTATCAGTGTTGAGTGATTATTGTAGGGCTAAAGTAGCATGCTAATCATGTTTCCATTCAAACAGTCCTACAGGTAAATGTAATGTGTTTCTTATCATTATTACTTTCTTTAAAAGGTGTTGATCTACTAACAATCAACCTTGGAAATGGAAAAGTAAGAGACCTAAAATATAATTTCTCTGTTGATTTTTGATTACCTGGTCCTCTTTAATTCAATGTGTATCTTTTTTGCTGGGTTGGACAAATAACAGCTTATAAAAGTTTTAATCAAAAATTCATTTAGTAACCTTTAATATTAGTACGTCTGGTAAACAAAATCACTTCAAGATGTTTCATTCATGTAGAACTGTGTTCATCTTTCACTTCTTTAAAGGCGAGTAAGCCTTGTTTCAAGGTTGCATTTATAAACTCCATCAGTCAACACTACGCAAATCTGAAGAGGCTTCACATTCGCTACGGGGCTCAGAATGTGGAAGCAAACAGGTGCAGGAGGCAGCTAGTTTTTGATGTCACAGGGTAATTACCTTTCATTCAAATGGAAGAAGAACACTAGGAAACACATTTATACAGTCCTCCTCTGTGTTTTCAATTATGTCGTAATGAAAGTGTAACCATTATCTGCAGCTAAAGGCACGTCGTTGCTTTAGGCCAAGACAATTTAATAACAGTAGAAGTGCAGGGGAATTCAGAATGGGCCCCGCTGTAAAAGCAGCCCAGCTCCCTTCCCTCTAATACGTAATTCATCTTGAGCTCTATGTATTGCACCATTTCTGATATTTCATGCCATAGCCTGACACATATTTCATATCTACAAAGAGAAGCAGGACTATATTTTTCATGCATAATGCCCACATGCACAAGGCTGGATGACACAGATTCTGATGTCAGTCAGATAAAGTTTAATTACAGTCATTTTTGAAATGTATAATACATAATGCATGTCTGTCATTTTGATATGCAGAAACACATTAGGCACCAGACAGATAAAGATTTGATTTGCAGCTAATATTAACCAGAAGACAGATATTGAACAGTTTTGAAGACAAAAAGAAACTAATTCAGGAGATACAGAATGTACATTCAATTTACACTACCCCTCACAAGTTTGAGGTCACCCAGAACTTTCCATGACGACATATACTTTCATTTCTGAAGAAAAAAAAACAACATTTTTTATAAAATCCACAACAAAAAAGAGATATTAGTACATAAACTAAATCAATAAACACCTTTTACACAACAAAAAAAGAGATATTAGTCCATAAACTACCTCAATAAACACTCTTTACACTACAAAAAAGAGATATTAGAACATAAACTACCTCAGTAAACACTCCAAAGACTACAATAGGGGATACTACAAAAAAGAAATATTAGTCCTTAAGCCACATCAGTAAACACTATTAATCACTATAACAGAAGATCTGTTTATGCAAGCATTCTTCAACTACAGCATATCTTTGAAAAAGAAAAAAAAATACATTGTACATTAATTAAATATTAATAAAATAAGAGCTGTAGCACTAATGCTAGCTCAAACATTCATAATTCTCCTATGTCCCACAATGCCATGTGCACAAGTGCTAAACGTTTAGTGGAAAGTAAACAGCTGTACTAGAGTTTATAAACTCACTCAACAACTTGTGAGAGACACCAAAACTGAGCTTAAACACTGATGTTCTTAATTCACCCTTCTACCATGGAAGACTGAGAGTGTGGAGCAACTCCTAATGGCTAGAAAAAACTGTTTACATGTAAAATCTGTCTTACAGACCAGATCATCCCAGTCTGTTCACATTAAGTGGTGTTTAATGAGAAATTAACAAGTGAACACTGTTACATAGAGACGTGCAGAAATACACAGTCTATCTATAGAAACACAACTGCTTAGCCCAGCAACAGAGCCCTGTCAGACTATAGAGAGAGACGTATTTTTGGGTTCATAGTTCAATAAACTGTTATTCCTTGAGACTAACAGTAATTGTACTGGTGTGGTCTCAGGCCTCCAGAGAATGTGCCGGGTCCTGATAGGCTGCTGGTGAGCGGCAGGCATGCGGATGGAGGAAAGCGGTTATGGAGCACAGCTGATAGCAGACCTGCATTGTCCACCAGGGTCTTTAAACTCTCAAAATGAGCTTTCAAATGAGCCAGCGCTAACTCTACTAATCCTCCATCTGAGGAAAGGCTTCAGCCAAAAAGGAGTAAACAAATAAATAAAAATGTGTTTGGAAAAAAAAAGCACTCATAAAGCGTGATTAATCGCAACCAAAGTCAGCAGTTCTCTGGTGGCTGCTTTGAAGTAATGCTCACACTCAAATGTGAGCGTGACTGTTTTTCTTTTTTCTCTGCAGTCCTCGACAGCTGGCTCAGAAATCAGCTTGGATGCTGAACTTTAATGCTTTCTACGCTGGCTTTTGAAGACGCCCAGTGGTTTCTGACCAGGATGACCCTCAACGGGGCTAGTAAGTCTTCCTTTGAATGAATGGACAACCTGACTTTCCTGACTCCACAAAAAGCAATGCTAAAAGGTCTAAAACATACTTAAGAGTTCTGAACTGAAGTCATTTAAGATGTAAACTATTCTAAAATGTGCACCACTTCCTACATCCATTTTTAGAATAAAGCATAAGGAACCTACCCAGAGCTGAGGCTGTGCTTTGATGCGATGGCTAAAATGTGGTATTCCTTAGCACACCAAAACACAATTTGTGCCTCTGAGGGAATGGATAGAGATAACGTACTGCTAAAAGTGAAACACAATTACAGCTTAATTTCCAAAAATAAAACAAGTCATGTTAAGAGAGGAAACATCAAAGGCCTCATGTTACCCACAATACAATCTAATCTGCTAATCAAAGCCCTGGCCATGGATTCATTTAGTCTCCGATCACATTACGTATCTAGGAGCACAACGTGTTTTGGTAAAAGAAGAAACCAGGCTAGGACTCTGTCATGGTATGGAATTTAGAGCATATATATGAGGCCTAAGGCTAATCCAACTCCACATAATACTGTGATACTGTAAAAACTGTAAAGCAGGATGTGAGGTTCTTCAGATTTGATTCCAGCAGAGCACTGTGAATTGTCTTTTATGTATGAAATAAATAAACTAGCCTTGTCTTACATGCACCTACCTCTGTAATGTGATTAAAACTGTAAGCCACTCTGAATACGAGCATCTGCTAAATGCATAAATGTAAAATCAACTTTTAGGGCTGTCACACTGACATGATTGGTTTCTAAGGGCATTTTCTCAAATTTTGCACATCTGTTTAAATTAGCTTTTAAAGGCACTTGTATATAACATGATAGCCATATACTAGTGCAGCAAAAATGAGAATCTAATGTGTTTTTGTTAAAGACGTTGATACTTTTTGAATAGCAATCAACTGATTCCTGATTTTCATTATATATATA
>BRDA01091232.1:0-19581 GCA_036984385.1 Crenuchus spilurus
CTCTCTCTCTCTCTCTCTCTCTCTGTCTCTCTCTGTCTCTCTGTCTTTCTGTCTTTCTCTCTGTGTGTCTCTCTCTCTGTCTCTGTCTCTCTCTCTCTCTCTGCCTCTCTCTCTCTCTCTCTCTCTCTGTCTCTCTCTCTCTCTGTCTCTGTCTCTCTCTCTCTGTGTCTCTCTCTCTCTTTCTCTCTCTCTCTCTCTATCTATCTCTCTATCTCTCTCTGTCTCTGTCTCTCTGCCTCTCTCTCTCTCTGTCTCTGTCTCTCTCTCTCTGTCTTTCTCTCTGTGTGTCTCTCTCTGTCTCTGTCTCTCTCTCTCTCTCTCTGTCTCTCTCTGCCTCTCTCTGTCTCTGTCTGTCTCTCTTTCTCTATCTCTCTCTCTTTGTCTCTCTCTCTGTCTCTGTCTCTCTCTCTGTCTCTCTCTCTCTCTTTGTCTCTCACTCTGCCTCTCTCTCTCTCTCTGTCCGTCTCTCTCTGTGTATCTCTCTCTCTCTGTCTCTCTCTCTCTGCCTTTCTCTCTCTCTGTCTCTCTCTCTCTGTCTGTCTCTCTCTCTGTCTCTCTCTCTGTCTCTCTCTCTCTGTGTGTCTCCATCTCTCTCTCTGTGTCTCTCTCCATCTCTCTCTCTCTGTCTCTCTCTCTCTGTGTGTCTCTCTCTCTCTCCGTCTCTCTCTCTCTCTCTCCGTTTCTCTCCCTCTCACTGTCTCTCTCTCTCTGTGTGTCTCTCTCTCTCTCTGTCTCTCTTTGTCAAATTCAAATTCAAAATTAGCTTTATTGGCATGAATTGTAATTAACAACTTTTGCCAAAGCAATGACAACAATAAATAAAATAAAATAAAAGCACAAATATATAAATGTAAGCTGCATTTTATACAAAAGTCATTCATATAAATGGAGAACTATGTTTAAACAGAATAAGTAAATGAATAAGGATAAGTATTGATAGCAGTACTATTAGTTATAATTATTTATAAAGATAATTTCTGTGGTGATGTAGCACTGAGACGTATTTGGCGGAAGTGGAAGTGGAAGTGAATTTCGTCCTCTATCTGCATTAGACTACAGTGTGGGCAGATTCTGTCCTCTCTGGGTTTCCAGGTTCTGTGGTGTCTCCCTATTTCCTCTCTCTCTCTCTCTGTCTCTCTCTCTCTGTCTGTGTCTCTCACTCTGTCTGTGTCTCTCTCTCTCTCTCTCTCTCTCTCTCTCTCTCTTTCTCTCTGTCTCTCTCTCTGTTCAAAGACAAATGGTTTGACCAAGACTGTCAAAACATGAGAAAAGACTTCAGAAACCTATCAAATCAGAAACATAGAGATCCCAACAACACACACATATGCCTTCTTTACTGTGAAACACTAAAGCAGTATAAACGTACACTCAGAACTAAAAAAGCTCAGTACACCTACAAACAACTGACACTCATCGAGGAGTCCATCAATACAAACCAATTTTGGAACCATTGGAACAACCTGAAAAAGAAAGACCATGAACAATTGGCCATCCAAAACGCAGACATATGGACAAATCATTTCCAAAGTCTTTTCAAGAAAACTGATCCAAATTCTAAACAGAATGACATAGAAAGAAAACTTGAAGAACTAAATTGGTTATTAAAGACAACCAAAACCCTTTAGACTTCTCAATCACTGAGCAAGAGCTAAAAGACCAAATTAACAAACTCAATCCAAATAAAGCAACAGGCCCCGACGGCATCCTAAATGAGATGATAAAACACACAAGTCTAACATTTCAGTTGGCCATTGTAAAGCTGTTTAATTTGGTTCTGAGTGTAGGTAACTTCCCTGAAATCTGGAACCATGGACTAATAACACCAATCTTTAAAAACGGAGATAAACTTGATCCTAATAATTACCGAGGCATCTGTGTGAGCAGTAATGTGGGGAAGCTGATGTGCAGCATCTTAAATTCCAGACTTTTAAACTTCCTTACGAAGCACAGTGTCCTGAGTAGAAGTCAAATTGAATTTTTACCAAATTACCGCACCACTGATCACATTTACACCCTACACACCCTAATTGATAAATATGTCACCCAAAATAAAACCAAAATATTTGCCTGTTTTATTGACTTTAAAACGGCCTTTGATTCAATTTGGCAACGAGGATTATTTTACACACTTATAGAAAGTGGTGTGGGGGGTAAAACATACGACCTTATTAAATCCATGTACACAGGAAACAGGTGCGGAATTAAAATCGGCAACAAACAAACAATCTCCATCTCTCAGGAGCGCGGAGTGAGACAGGGCTGCTGTCTGAGTCCAACACTATTCAATATCTACATTAATGAATTGGCCAAAATATTAGAAGACTCTCCAGCTCCTGGTCTCACTCTGCACGACTCAGAGATTAAATTTCTGCTCTACGCAGATGACCTGGTCCTGCTGTCCCCCACAGAACAGGGTCTACAGCAGAATCTGGACCTGCTGGAGCAGTACTGCCAGAACTGGGCCCTGGCAGTAAATCTAAACAAAACTAAAGTTATGATATTTCACAAAGGACCCAGATCTCAGGGAACAAAATACACATTCAGGTTAGGCACAAATGAAATTGCTCACTCCCCAAATTATACTTATTTAGGCATGAAAATCACCTCTTCTGGGAGTTTTCATCAGGCAGTGAGTGAACTGAGAGGAAAAGCCCGCAGAGCTTTCTACGCCGTAAAACAACACATTTTCACAGAAATCCCAATTAGAATTTGGTTAAAAATATTTTAATCAGTCTCTGTCTCTCTGTCTCTCTCTTTCTTTCTCTCTGAGATGTGGTTCTGTTACAGACCTGTGTGCTGGCAGACGTCCTATAGTTAAGAAGGATGATGATGGTTCTAAGATCTGCTTGGTTCCACTGCAGAATGAGACACAGATGAGATTTTCTGTGTTTGGGTGCCGTTCTGACCTCAGTGAGAAAACAAGCTGCTACTTAAAATATGAGGATGAAACAGAGTGTGAAACACCATTATCTAGTGAGTAAGAAATACACACAGTATACACACACAGTATACACACACAGTATACACACACACAGAGAGAAATGCTTAAAAGTTAGTGAACCCTTTTAGAATGTTCTATATTTCTGCATAAATATGACAGTCCTAAAAGTAGATAAAGAGAACCCAGTTAAACAAACGAGACACAAATATTAGACTTGCTCATTTATTTATTGAGGAAAATGATCCAATATGACATATTTGTGAGAGACAAAAGTATGTGAACCTTTTTTTTTTACTGGACTCCACAAGTCTGTGGATTCACCAAAAGTAATACGCCACAGATCTCAACAGCTGTAGTCTGTCATCTGAGGGGAGAGAAGAAAAACAGGTGAGCGGTTTATTAGAACAAAGAGGAGAAAGACTGGGGAATCTTATCAACCTTCTCCTAAAAGAAGGTGATGAAATCTTTGCAAACAAAGGAAGAAGGTGGTGTAGGGGGGGGGGTTGAGGAGAGAGGAGAAAATGCTGAAGAGCTTGCAAGATTCTGATGATGATGCTTCCAGTTTTCATCTGAAAAAGGCTGTTTTTGCAGTACTGGTTTCAAATGAGAACGTGGAGAGGAGAGACTGGTAAATGTGAAGATCTGAGTCAAGCTGGGATTTCCTCCATCTTCTCTTGGCTTTCCTTAATTTCTCTCCAGTTACTATACAGAACATCTGTCAACCAGGCAGCAGGTGGAGAAGATCTTGCAGGTCTGGATGAGAGAGGACAAAGAAGGTTAATTGCTGAAGAGAGTGAGGAGAGGAAAGTATCTGTGGCTGTGTCCAGTGAGAGAGAGGAAAGGGAGTCAGGCTTAGGAAGGGAAGACAGGATACCTGAAGCAAGAAATGAGGAAGAAATGGTGTGCAGGTTGTGACGAGTGAAGGAAGGACAAGGAGAGATGTGGATAGGAAGAGTAGGGAAGGAAAGAGGGAAAGATAGAAAGTGATGCTCAGAGCAGTGAAAGGGGGTTACTGTGGTTTCCAGGGCTGGAGAAGGTTTGGTGAAGATTAGACCCAAGGTGTTGCCAGCTCTGTGATCCTTTTGGACTGCAGACTGGCAATTCCAGAGCCCACCCATCACCCAGGCCTGAGAATATGATGGCCATGGGGGGGCAGACCTATGGTAATAATAAGATCTGGGTCTGGACAATACAGAGATGGGTGATGAAAGACACCTGTAGGAGTGAAATTTACAGTAACTAAAATGTGTCTGAAGAACAGTAAATGATACTTAGCCAAGATTGCTGGATCCTATTTGTCAGTGAGATGGGAGGAAGAGATTGCCTCAACCACTTAGGGTTACCTCCTGAATTAAAGAACCAAGTGACTGCTAGCTCCACTCCTATAGTTCACCCTCAAAACTCAGAGCCTACCTTACCAGCAAAAGGACAATTCCTGATTAGAAGACACAAGCACAGTGCATCTTGCAGAGATACTGCCTGAGTTCAAGATCTAAAGACTAAGATATTAAAATAAACATACAGACTCATGTTTACAAACATAAACACTTTGCTGTATCGTAGTGGACAGTGTCATCCATCTCGTAAAGGATGTTCTGACTGTGGTATTTTGTGTGGAGTGGTTGGTTTTGAGGTGTGTGTAGAATTTTTCTCTGCTGATATAAGGTTTTGAGAACAGTGTGTCTGGTTAAGAGCTTTGAGTTTTAAGTTTTTAGGAAACTGTGACTGTAATATCAGTTCACGTAGAAAAGATCTCAGTGCTCCACAGCTCAGTCCAGTAAGTGCTGTGTCTGCTAATCTTCAAAAGCACTGAAGATAGTGTGTGTTGTTGTGCTAGGTGAGCAGCAGGGGGCACTGCAGTGTGAGATTGAGAACAGACTGAGTCCAATCAGCATGAAGGTGAGGAGGACGTCCATCAGTCAGAAACAGGATGCTCACACTTCCTCTAACGAACGGTCATCCAGTAAACCTTCCAAAGGCATGTAGCTCACCTGTTTAAACTCTCACTCTGTCCTTATGTCTCTCTTTCCTCACATCACTTCCATTATTTTCTCTGATGGCATACAGATCAGACTCAAGGTCACTTCAGACACTGAGCTACATCACTTAAGACTTCTTACCACTCAGAAATTCAGAAAGAAAGCTTAGACTTAGTCTTCTTAGTAGCAGTCTTTATGGCTCTTAGTCATTTTTCCTTTTGAGTATTTTTGGCTGCTGGACTTTTCTGGTTCCAGCTGTTTGAGTTTTCTAGTTCTTGAAGCTTGAAGCTCTTTAGTCAAGTCAAATGTATTTACAAATCACTTTTTACAGCTGATGTCACAAAGCAGCTTTACAGGGTTAGTAATACAACACCAAATCCTCAGTGAGCAAACCAACGGTGACAGCGGCAAGACTCCCTCAGAGCTGGAGGAAGAAACCTTGTGAGGAACCGGACTCACATGGACCCATCCTCCTCTGGTCAAATAATTATAAGTTCTTTATAGACATTCATCATACAATCCTATACCCAGCAAGCACACAAATGTTGAAATAACGTTGACATTTCGCCAGATACACCAGGAACGTTTTCCTACCAAAACTAAACATAAACATTTTACTATAAAGGTTTAATAAACGTCTGGCCTAAACATTGATATAATGTTTAATTTCATTTAGATCAGGTTTTCCAATAAAATATTATAAACTACAATATTGATATATCCACCCAGCAAGCTCTTAATGTTGTTTAGGCATTGAAACAATGTTTTGCCAAAACGTTTAATAGACGTTTAATTTTCACCCAGACTGACATTTTTTTAATGTTCGGGGATAATGTTGTCTAAGCATTAGGATCTAAACATTGGTAAAACATTCACAATCAAACGTTTTCTAGAAGTTAGTAATCATTAAATTTGCTTTTAAAGAAAACCAAAATAGTTAAGGTTCCTAGTTAAGCTGATATGTATTTTTAATATATTACTAGGTCCATTAGTAATATTAACTAATGTCAATAATTATAAAGTGTATAATATTAACTCATGGCAATAAGTAAGGTACCATTATTGCCTAATGATATATGCTTTTTTGTTTCCACAGTATCAGTGATTATGCTAGCTGATTAATGATCCACTAGCTGATCCTGCCAGGGCAATTACATATGGTAGCAATTAAATATTATTTCTGTAGACAAAAAGCTAAACTTTCCATAAGCTGCACCTGTAGGCTTGCAACATATAGCAATTAAGACATCCTGATCCTTTCCTATGTTTTTTAAAATAGAAAAAAAAAATCCAGTCAAGTCATCCATATATATACCTAACTGAGATACCTAAGCTTGGAACAAGCACACCTCTAATGGACATCTATGTAATAGGTTTTGCGCCCTCTAGAGTATCATACAGGAACAACTTCTGGAAGCCATTTTTTCTTTCCAGGATTTAATTTGTAAAGGTAAGCTTAAAATCATTAAATATCTTATCTATCCCTGCTAGTTGTATAAAAATATGTACACAGGTACAAAGTTTAGTGCCTAAGGATTTACTAGAACCTATTCATTTATGAGTTTGCAATGTTTTTCACTGCAATCTGTGGCAAATTCTGCATCTCCCATTTACTACAAATACTATCCATGCTTAGGCCTAGAGTGTGATTTCTGCCAATCTCTCCACTAATTTTAATTTTAATACAGTGAATACAGTATATAGTAAAAGATTTAATTACATGAAAGTAAAATTGTTTGTAATTAGTGTTCTTTACATTGTTGCAGTGGCTGCGTTGATGGCCCACCATGATGCCACTGAAGACCTCATCAAAAAGGCTACACATTTCTGCAAAATGCACCATTTAGGCAGGGTGGGGGTTAATTTATAAGTGTTATAAATGTATATAAATACACTCTGTAAAAGGAACCTTCATTATTTTGGCTTTCTTTAAAAGCAAATTTAATGATTACTAAATGTCTAGAAAATGTTTGATTGTGAACATTTTAGGAATGTTTAGATCCTAATGTTTAGACAACGTTATCCCTGAATGTAAAAAAAAATGTCATTCTTGGTGAAAATTAAATGTCTTTTAAACATTTTGGCAAAACATTGTTTCAATGTCTAAACAACGTTAAGTGCTTGCTGGGTAGCTCCTTTAGCTTCTGTCTGCAGCCAAGGTGCTTCGCTAGGACATCAGCAGACAGCAAAGCAGCAGATTTTGGAGCATCTATCATCCTTATCTTAAGTATGTGCTGGCACCTCATGAGCCTAACCCTAACTCATGAAATCTTCAAGATGGTAGCAGGCATGGCTGCTGTGTTGTGACCTGCAAGACTTTTATTTTTTCATTAAGTTTTCCATTAATTTTATGTTTGTTTTTAACTCTTTCTTTTGCACTAAATGTTACTAGGAGCAGTCAGGGAAATCCAAAGGTGTCTGTGTTTTGTTTATGAGTAATGATGCTTGGTGTGATCGGGGGAATGTACACCTGGTCGAGTCATTCTGCTGTCAGAGATTAAGTACATCATGATTGCCTGTTGCCCACACTGGATACCGAGAGAAGCATCTGGAGCTGTGCTGACCGGTGTGTACATTCATCCACAGGCAGACATGACCTAGGCGCTTGGCAAACTGCACAAGGCCATTAACAAACAGGAAACTATGTGCCCTGAGGCCGCTTTCATTATTGTTGGGTACTTTAACAAAGCGAAGTTTAGAGAGATGGCTCTGAAATACTGACAGCACATTGCATGTGCAACACGAGAATCTCGCACGCTGGAGTACTGCTACACCCTCTACCGTGACCCGTACAAAGTCCTCCCCCGGCCTCCCTTTGGCAAATCAGATCACTCCTCCATCCTACTTCTGCCCACCTACAGGCAGAAGCTGAGACGGGAATCTCCCACCATGACTGGGACATGTTCTGGGAGGCGTCAATCAATAACATCAATCAATACACAGAGGCTGTCTCAGGATTCATTAGAAAATGCAGAGAGGACGTTGTGCCCACAAAAACAGTGAGAGTCTACCCCAATCAGAAGCCATGGCTGAACTGTGAAGTCCGAGCAGCTCAGCACACACCGCTGCCTTTTTAAAATCTGGCAATGTGGAAGAGTATAAACACACCAGCTATGCTCTCCGTAAAACCATAAAAACAGCCAAGCGTGAGTACAAAGTCAAGCTGGAATCTCAGTTCAACACACCACCAACACTAGAAGCCTGTGGCAGGGGCTGAACACAATAACTGATTTTAAGAAAAAAACTCACTCTGGGGATAAAATCAGTGCTGCCCTCCCAGATGAGCTAAATAAATTCTACGCTTGGTTTGAGACTGATCACTCCGCACCCCCAGTAAGTGCACCCGCTACTGGAGTCAAGCCACGCCTCTGTCTCCGTGGCTGATGTGTGCAGAGCGTTCCAGCACGTGAACCCACACAAGGCAGTTGGTCCAAATGCCATTCCCAGTCGTGTTCTCAAGACGTGCACACATCAGCTATCTTCAACCTGTCTCTCTCCCTCTCAATAGTGCCTGCATGTTTCAAACTGGCCACCATTGTGCCAGTCCCAAGGTCTGCCACCTTAAATGATTGGCGCCCAGTTGCTCTGACCTCCATCATAAGCAAGTGCTTTGAGAAGCTGGTGAGAGACTTCATCTGCATGTCACTACCCACTAACCTGCATCCTCTTCAGTTTGCCTACAGACAGAACAGGTCCACTGATGACGCAATAGCCCTGACCCTACACACTGCCCTCTCTCACCTGGAAAAAAATGACACATATGTAAGACTGCTTTTCATGGACTATAGCTCCACCTTCAACACCATCGTCCCCTCAAGGCTCGACATTAAGCTGCGAGATCTTGGGCTGAGCAACTACTTGTGCAGTTGGATCCTGAACTTCCTAAAGGGCCGAAGCCAGGTGGTCAAGATAGACAACATCACCTCATCCACACTTACCACTATCTCTGGTGCTCCTCAGGGCTGTGTACTGAGCCCTCTCCTATTCTCACTGTATACTTATGACTGCACAGCCAGACACAGCTCCAACATTATAAAATATGCAGATGACACACCAATCATGGACAACAACAAGGAGGCCTACAGAGAGGAGGTCAGCTTCCTGACACACTGGTGCCAGGAAAATAACCTCTCTCTCAATATCAACAAGACTAAGGAGCTGATAGTTGACTTCAGGAGGTGAGAGGGTGTGCACACTCCCATCACAACGGAGCCAGAGTGGAAAGAGTCAGCAGTTTCAAGTTCCTGAGTTCACATCACAGAGGACCTGACATGGACTGAACTCACTACACGTGCTGTGGCGAGTTCTAAGAGGGTTAATCACCAGCTGGTATGGGAATTGCACTACCACCAAGAGGAAAGCGCTGCAGAGGGTGGTGTGGACAGCACAGCACATTACCAGGGCTCAACTCCCAAACCTCCTAGACTTATACATCAGCCGCTGCCTGAGAAAGACTGGGAGGACTCTGAAGAACTCCACCCACCCAAGCCACTCTCTCTTCTCACAGCTGCCGAGTGGCAGGAGGTACAGAAGCATAAAATCTAGAACTAGCCGGTTCCGAGACAGCTTCTTCCCCCAGGCCATCAGACTACTGAACAACCAGGAGTTCTGTCATCTCAGTCATCATACTCCTTAAGGACAATCAAATCACATTCACATTTCAACACAGACTCATTGATCTTTAGATCCAGCACATCCACACCTGCACATCCAGACTGACACTATATGCAGTTGTGGTGCAACATGTGCAATATCATTTTTGGGGGTTAGTAATGTGTAAATAAGCACTGTTTATGTACATTCTCTGTTCATTGTATATATATTTTTATCATTACTATAATTTTTTCTTAAATTGTTTTTTGTTGTATTAAGTATGGCAGGGACTCTGCACCCAAGATTTTCACTTGCCTTCACATCAGTGAAAGGTGATGTGATAATAAAGTTGATTTGATTTGATTTGGATGACCTAATTGAGCTCTCGCTAAGACTTGACAGTTGCCTGAAGGAGTGTAAAGCGAGCCAGAAGGCCACAGGTTCCCATCACCTTCAGATGAGCCCTCCAGTCTACACAAGGTCAGAGCAGAGCCATGGTAAGGGCCACAGGCCAATTCACTGGTTCTACCAGCTGGTTCTCCTGTGGATCTCTCAGATACAGAGGACCAGCCTGTGCAGCTGGGCCACACCTGCCTGAGGTCCTGGTGTTAGAATTTTCTAGTTTTTGAAGCTCTTTAGTTTCTGTATACTTTGCACTTGGTTCTGGTTATAAGCTTAGAATATTAGTGTCCTGTTACCATTTTTAAAGACTTTTGTTCTTCATAGTAACAGACTTTAAAATGTTTAAACATTAATCATTGTTACATTGTTTAATCAAATACATTTTTTTGGCTTATAGGAGCAGTTTGTAAGATTCATAGGAGCACCTTTAGGACTCTAAGACTTCAGGACTCTTAATCTGGGCACTCTCTGACTTTGAGGTTTTTACTCTTGGTATTGTCAGTCTTTGGGGCTTTTGCTCTTGGTACTGTTGGTCTTTGGGGTTTTTACTCTTGGTCCTCTCTGATTTTGGGGTTCGTACTCTGTTTTTTGGGTTCTTACTCTTGGTCCTCTCTGACTTTGGGGTTCTTACTCTTTGTTTTTGGGGTTCTTACTCTTGGTATTGTCAGTTCTTGATGTGCTAACTTTTGATATTTTCAGTAGTTGAGGCTCTTTTCCTGAGAGGAAATGCTCAGTTAGAATAGCCTGGAGGTGGGAGAGGCTGTAATGGATGTTTTTGCTCCACCATCAGATTGTCCATTAAATCACTTTTATTTTCACTTTTACTTTCAAATTAAGACCAAATAAATACAAAACATTTCTCATTGTTTTTGTTTTTGTGTTGGATCTAAAATCCTCATTTTAACAACCTGACTAATGTCTGCCTCTGTTTTCATTCTCTTATCTGTTCCCTCTCCTTAAACATAGGCGTTCCCGACATTTCTGTGTGTGTGTGTGTGTGTGTGTTTCCGTTCACTGCACTAGGAGAAATAATATACACACACACACAGGAACTTGGAAGTTTCAGTGAGATAAAACTGGAGGAAATGTGTGTGAGTATTGAGGTCTTTGTGAGGACATGACTTCATGATGACATTAAAACAGGTTTAATCTCTAAAACTGAGACACTTTGTCCTACAAATGATCTGCTTCTTCTGTTTTCACCATAAACTCAATACAAGGTCAAAGATACTGAGGTTAAGACTAAGATTAGGTTATTGAGTTTAATATTGGGTTAATGAGGTTAAGACTATGATTAGGTTTTTGAGTTTAATATTGGGTTAATGAGGTTAAGACTAGGATTAGGTTATTGAGTTTAATACTGGGTTAAAGAGGTTAAGATTAGGATTAGATTACAGAGTTTAATATTGGGTTAATGAGGTTAAGACTAGGATTAGATTACGGAGTTTAATATTGGGATAATGAGGTTAAGACTAGGATTAGGTTGTTGAGTTTAATATTGGGTTAATGAGGTTAAGACTAGGATTAGGTTATTTAGTTTAATATTGGGTTAATGAGGTTAAGACTAGGATTAGGTTATTGAGTTTAATATTGGGTTAATGAGGTTAAGACTAGGATTATGCTTTTGAGTTTAATATTGGGTTCATGGGGTTAAGACTAGGATTAGATTACAGAGTTTAATATTGGGTTATTGAGGTTAAGACTAGGATTAGGTTATTGAGTTTAATATTGGGTTAATGAGGTTAAGACTAGGATTAGGTTATTGAGTTTAATATTGGGTTAATGAGGTTAAGACTAGGATTAGGTTATTGAGTTTAATATTGGGTTATTGAGGTTAAGACTAGGATTATGCTATTGAGTTTAATATTGGGTTAATGAGGTTAAGACTAGGATTAGGTTGTTGAGTTTAATATTGGGTTAATGAGGTTAAGACTAGGATTAGGTTGTTGAGTTTAATATTGGGTTCATGGGGTTAAGACTAGGATTAGATTACAGAGTTTAATATTGGGTTAATGAGGTTAAGACTAGGATTAGGTTATTGAGTTTAATATTGGGTTAATGAGGTTAAGACTAGGATTAGGTTATTGAGATTAATATTGGGTTAATGAGGTTAAGACTAGGATTAGGTTGTTGAGTTTAATATTGGGTTAATGAGGTTAAGACTAGGATTAGGTTGTTGAGTTTAATATTGGGTTCATGGGGTTAAGACTAGGATTAGATTACAGAGTTTAATATTGGGTTAATGAGGTTAAGACTAGGATTAGGTTATTGAGTTTAATATTGGGTTAATGAGGTTAAGACTAGGATTAGATTATTGAGTTTAATATTGGGTTAATGAGGTTAAGACTAGGATTACATTATTGAGTTTAATATTGGGTTAAAGAGGTTAAGACTAGGATTAGGTTATTGAGTTTAATATTGGGTTAATGAGGTTAAGACTAGGATTAGGTTATTGAGTTTAATATTGGGTTAATGAGGTTAAGACTAGGATTAGGTTACGGAGTTTAATATTGAGTTAATGAGGTTAAGACTAGGATTAGGTTACGGAGGTTAATATGGTATTAACTGAGCACTGAAGATGAACAGAGAGGTGATGTGAGTAGAGGAAGGTAAATAGTCTCAGAGAGTAGGAGCCAACAGAATAACTGGTGTGGCGGAACATAAGGATGTAGAAGTTCAGATAGACAAGTAGGAGCCATGTATGGCATTCCTACTAAAGGAAGTTAGTAGCAGATGTGTTCAGTGATGGAGAGCCACTGTAGCTGGTGCAGAACAGGGCTGATATGAGCAGAGTGATCAGGATGCCGGCAGCAGAATTTTGGATGTACTGTAGGGATCAAAAGGTTTTTGAAGGCTAAACTTGGAAAAGGGAAGTACAGTCATCTAATTGTGATGTAATGAAGGCCTGGACTCGAAGAGCGAGCAGGACACAGAGCCTAGCAATATTGCAAAGACGAAAAATGCTGATTTGGTCAATGAACAGAGACATGGGTACAAAACAATGCCCAGATTTTGCACGGAGGCAGATGGTTAACAGGGGTATCTTGGGAAGCAACAGTGTAGTCTGAATAAAAGAGATGCTGAATTTGACACCAACAATAAATATTTCAGTTTTTTAACATTGAGCTTGAGAGAATTGTTTTTATTTAACCAGTTTGTAATGTCCTGAATACATGACAACAGAGATGAAGGAGGGAATAAATCAGGAGGTTTAAAGCTTAAATAAATTTGAATCTCACCAGCATAAAAGTGGAAACGGAGGCCATGTGAATGAATAATGTTTCCCAGTGTCAAACTATGTCATGTCCTGTACCTTTAATGTTCAGTCCTGTCTTGCCCCGCCCCTTACTGGTTACACCTGTCTCTCGTTATGTCTTCAGTATTTAAACCCTTATGTTTGTTAATGTTTTTGCTAGTCGTTTGTTTCCTAGTTTTCAGTTTGTTTCTTAGCTCTTTGTCAGTTCTCTTAGTCTCTAGTCCAGTTTGTTACCCTACTAATTTCATTTTGCTCATTAGTCAGTCTTGTCATTACTGTATGTTTGTATCAATGAACTCATCACTTTATTAAATATAAATATACCTTATAAGTGTGCAACCACAAGTGTGTCTGCCTCCCTTCATCTCACCCTCCCTGCCTCCCTTCATCTCTCTGCTCTCGTGGAAGGCGGTCACACTTTCTCCCTCTCTGCCCTATCTTACCCTGCTTACTTCTCTTGTCTGCTCAGAGCTTCTCATAGCACTGTCCTGAAGAACAAATTATGGAATTAAATGGTCTCTCAACACTATTGACACTGAGAAGTTTGGGTTCGGGGAGCCCACCTGCCGCGATGGCACGTTTGCAGCTGGATATGCGATGGAGTCGTATGCCTCTCAGACTGTATAAACTTTGGTTTGGATAACAGCTTGGAGGAAAAGTCTCAGCTCTGCAAAGGTTGAGGGACTAATGAATGACTCTAAAGTAACCACCGTAAATTTTGGGGTTATTTGCAGAAAATTTGTCTGATCTCCCTTTTCGGCTCCCTACCTCGGCAGCTATTTTGACTGCCGCCATATCTCCCCAAGGACATTGCTATGGTTGCTATGAGCCTTTATCCTCCACAGCGTTCCTGAAGATAAGGGCTGTTTTGTCTGGGCGCCAGGACAGGACACTCAGCTTTTCAGCCCCCCCACTGCCCCAACCTCACCAAACGCCTTTGCACATGCTTCATCCCCATGCAAGAGCACACAGATCTGTGGAAGCGCTGTAATGGCTGCTGTGCTGAAAGGCCGATGCTGCCGATGCTGGAGCTGGACTTTCTCTATCTCCTTACCCACCCCCCCATCCTCCCTCCCAATGACTTGGCTATGTCTGTGTGTATTTGTTCTTATGCAAAGAAAGGTGTTTTTTCACTTCTCAAACTGCCCCAATTACAATGGGACAGTCTGGGAGGATGTTTTTTTTTATCTCCTATCTTTCCCAATGTTAATGCTGTTATTTTCAATCTTATGCAATTTCGTTGTACTTGTTGCAATGACAATAAACCATACCTTACCTTACCTTACCCACCATCCTGACACCCAACAAATATATTATAAATAACAAAGGACGCAGAACAAAGTGTTGAGCATCACATGAGCAGTAGATGAGTTACAGCTACACCAACCCCAACAATGCAGACAAGCTGAAGGCCACTATCAAAGCCATCTGGGATTCCACACCACCTCAACAGTGCCACAGGCTGATCACCTCATGCCATGCCACAATGACGTTTAAACTATTTCCTGAAAAAAATACATGTTTTATAAATAAAAAATTATAGTAGAAAGGAGTGGTTTTACAAAACAAAACACAGTGTATATGGTAGTGAGTTATAATCATCCAAATTAAAATAAACATTTGAAGTGTATCAGTCTGTGTGTAATGAATTAATATAATATACTAGTTTCACTTTTTTAATGTAATCACTGAAATAAATAAACTTTTTCATGATACTCTAATTTTATGACCAGCACCTGTACATACTGCCCTACGATTATCTTCAGCTCTCCGCACTTACTGGCTTTACACTGAAGTCCAGCTTCTGTTGTGTATGGGCCAATTACTAAAAATTATTAATTAAACCTTTTATTTTTGTGTATTTACCAGTAATTAATTTTTTTGACTGTTGGTTTAAGATATTTTGATTGTATGAGACAGTTTTTGTAATATTTTGGTTTAAACTAGATAAATTAATGTCTCTTATGTGTTAGTTTATATTGTAGTACTGCAGTGTTAGTATAAAGGGTTACTGTCTCTTTAAGAAAAACGCTGCTGTGTTTTAATGAGTGAGTTTGCATGGAGCCTAAAGCTGTGGACGACCGTAGCCAGTGTTTTCGTTTGATAACCCATCCGTTCATTTTTTACATTTGCGTCACTATCCCGCAAGAAGAAGTAAAATCGCAAGAATAAAGTAAAAATATTGTAGTGTCGGCTTGCCACGCAGCATCAGTGACGTCACATCCCAGAATCTACTGTGGGTTGTGCATAGTTAAGGACTGTTGTGGATTGTTAAGGGTACTTCTGTTATGTGAGTGTTTTGTGTTAGTTTAGTGTCATTATTGTATAGTTATCTTCTCATGTTCTCTTACATCGCTTACTGACCGCTGTGTACTGACTTACCATTAATGAGACGTACAGTAAGGCCAAGTAAAAAAAAAAAAATTGGTGATCATCCTTTTTCACCAAAATTTTGAGTCGGGGGGGGGAGGTGTTGTTTTCTTTTTTTTTTTTTATAGATGGTAGAAAAGTATTGTGGCGGCTCTTGGGGGTGTCGGCCAATCAGATGGCTGCGTGTCGTATGGTATTTGCATAAAGTTCTCTTGTGTGTTTATGGGGTCTATTTTGTAATTATTTGGGGTCTTTAAGAGGAGATTTTTGTATGTGTAATGATGGTTAGTTGTAGTCTATTCTCTATGAGTTATTTTTAGTGTTTTAGTTAAGTTACCGCTAATGTGTGTCTTAGTCCATTTAGTTAGTCTGGTTGTACTTTCATGCTGTAAAGCAGTGAGCGTTTGCTACTGCACTTTTCTTTTTACTAAAAGAGCAGTAAAAAAGCATTCAGTAAGTAAATGTCTCATCTTTATTCTTTATTCTCTTTTTCGACACTACAGTATGTAGCGAATATTAAAAAGATGTTGAAAACTTAAATAAACCATGTTAAACATAGATCATGTTCTTCTTGAGTGATTTACATATTCAGGGCAAAGCCACGAAAATACTCGTTAGCAAAACACAGCGCCAGTTTCACAGAAAGACACACACACACACACACACTTGATACTTTTATTTCAAAACTAAAAAATTAATTGTTTATTTCGGTCTCTGGTAAAGTTATTCTGTCTTATTTATACAACCGGCCCTCCGTCTGCTTCTCTGTGTGTGAGTCTGCGTTAGTTAAAATGATCCATTGTATTTTATTTCATTAAATAACAGGGAAATGAAACAAATTTTATTGGCCGACTGCAGTGTTTTTACGATGCTGGCCACTGCAAAAGCCATGATTTGCATCACAAAAACGACCGGCCATTGGTATTGACACATGTGCAGAATTGATTTGGGATCACGTCATTGGAAGCATGCGAAATTTGAATGATTCTAGGCCAGACTAGGGTGTTTGGCGTGTTTTTTTGTGTTAAAAAAAAAAAAAAGTTCGGGTGCTTTTTAGAGGGTCGGTCGGGGATGATCACCAATTCTTTTTTTTTACTTGGCCTAACGTTGGGGACATCAGTAGTGTAAATGCAGTTGTGTGGATTTTATGCTAAGTTTTGTTTAGACAGCAAAAGACTGATCTGCAAGATGTTGAATCTGTTTGTTTCCTTTCTCTGTTTTGCTGCTATATATATTTTTATTAAGGAAAATGATAAAAACAGTAACATGCAGTGACTTAGGTGAGTAACTTTAATCTGATTACTGGATTGGAAATGACACGTTAGATTACTCGTTACTGGAAAAAATGATCAGATTAAGGAAGTTTTTAGGAAAACTAAATCCGATCAAAATTCTGTATACAAGCCTGGATCACACAATCGAACCAAACAATCTGGAGTTGTAATGGTGTTGATATCTCAAAAACTGCGGGAGAAGAAGTGGACCAGATATCCACTGGAAGAATATTCTGTTGAATACATTAGTGAGGTTGTGAGTGAGGTTATAGGTTATAAGGGCTCTGCTGGGAGCAGTGTTTGTTGTAACGTATAACCACAGCAGGAAGGGAGGACCTCTGATAATGTTCACATATTTTGGGTGAAGCAGTCGTGCACTGCTCAGTGCTGTCAGAGACTCGTGGATGGGGTGAGTCACTCTCCATCACGAATGTTAGCTTGATTAAAAGCATCCTTTCTCACACCATCTGCACCAGGTCTACGGGACATCCCAGGACAGAGTTGGCCCCTGAATCAGTTTGTCTAATCTCCTTTCTGTGGTGGAAATGCTGCTGCCCCAGCAGACCACTCCATCAAAGATGGTTGATGCCACCACTGCATCATAAAAGGTCCTCAGGAGTGGTCCCTGACTCTGATTGACCTCAGCATCCTGAGCGAGGAGAGTCTGCTCTGACCTTTTCTGTTAAGTGAAGCAGTGTTATCTGTCCAGTCCAGTTTATTGTTCAGGTGAACATATGAGGTCACACTCTCAATGTCTGTTCTCTGGTGCTCACTGGTGGAGAGAAGTGTGTACCCTCTGCAGAAACCCACCACTTCTTTGGTTTTCTCTGCACTGATCTGGAGGTGACTCTACAGACTCCTGCTTGGACTATTGCAATGCCTTGTTTACGTGTCTGAAAGAGAGAGACGTGGCTCGTCTAAAGCTTGTCCAAAACGCCCGACTCTCACTAGAACAAAGCATAGGGAACATATCACACCAGTATTGGCTTCTGTACACTGGTTACTTTTAAGATTTAGAATTGATTTTAAAATTTGAATGATTACTTATCAGGCTGTTCATGACGAGGCTCCAGCGTACATCACAGAGCTTCTGTGTCCTCTTCATAATGCGAGAACTCTGAGGTCTTCAAGTCAGGGTTTACTTTGTGTGCCCTGTACTAAACTAAATTCAAAGGGGGACCGGGCCTGTGCAGTTTTCACCCCAAAACTATGGAATATTAGATCAAATGACCTGACTCAGTTCAGGTCTATAAAAAACTAGCAAAGACATACTTTTATAATCTTACTTTTAAATAGTCTCTTGTATTGTATAAGCTGCTGTGTATTTGAGTGTTTTAGGATTGTTAGTTTCTTCTGTGTTACTTATTTTTATTGTAGTATCTCAATGATTTGATTGTCTTGTATTACAACCTATTTATATGGATTTGTAAAGCACTTTGTGATTCAGTCTAGAAAAGCGCTGTATACAGTAAACAAAGCTTTACTTACTTTACCAATCCACAAAGTCCTGAACCAGTTCTCTGACTGATCCTCATCCTCACCAAGTCATCAGAAAACTTCTGTAGGTAGCAGTTTGGTGATCTATACAGTCTGCAGTGTACAGGGAGAAATGGTGCCATGATTGTTCACTGTGGTGCCCCTGTGCTGCACACTAATATGTCAGACATACAGTGCTGTGCCCTCACCTACTGTGGTCAGTGAGAGGGAAGTGGTCAGTGAGTGATGTGTGGTCAGTGAAAGGGGAGTGGTCAGTGAGTGATGTGTGGTCAGTGAGTGATGTGTGGTCAGTGAAAGGGGAGTGTTCAGTGAAAGGGGAGTGGTCAGTGAGAGATGTGTGGTCAGTGAGAGATGTGTGGTCAGTGACAGGGGAGTGGTCAGTGAGTGATGTGTGGTCAGTGAAAGGGGAGTGTTCAGTGAAAGGGGAGTGGTCAGTGAGAGATGTGTGGTCAGTGACAGGGGAGTGGTCAGTGAGTGATGTGTGGTCAGTGAAAGGGGAGTGGTCAGTGAGTGATGTGTGGTCAGTGAAAGGGGAGTGGTCAGTGAGTGATGTATGGTCAGTGAGTGATGTGTGGTCAGTGAGAGGGGAGTGGTCAGTGAGTGATGGGTGGTCAGTGAGAGATGTGTGTTCAGTGAAAGGGGAGTGGTCAGTGACAGGGGAGTGGTCAGTGAGAGATGTGTGGTCAGTGAGAGGGGAGTGGTCAGTGACAGGGGAGTGGTCAGTGAGAGGGGAGTGGTCAGTGAGTGATGTGTGGTCAGTGAAAGGGGAGTGGTCAGTGACAGGGGAGTGGTCAGTGAGTGATGGGTGGTCAGTGAGTGATGTGTGGTCAGTGAAAGGGGAGTGGTCAGTGACAGGGGAGTGGTCAGTGAGTGATGTGTGGTCAGTGAAAGGGGAGTGGTCAGTTAGGAGTGTATATATGATGTTATTCACTCTGTATCTCAGTACTGTGTTCAGGATGAGACTGTTTACTATGTTGGTGTTTGTGAACATTGAACTGAACATTGGAATGTACACAGTGACCAGTAAGTACAAACGGATACGTGTGTGTGTGTGTGTGTGTGTGTGTGCGTGTGTGTGTGTGTGTGTGTGTGTGTGTGAGTGTGTGTGAGAGAGATTGTGTGTGTGTGTGTGTGTGTGAGAGAGAGAGAGAAAGAGAGATTGTGTGTGTAAGACAGAGAGAGAGAGATTGTGTGTGTGTGTGTGTGTGTGTGTGTGTGAGAGAGAGAGAGAGAGAGAGAGAGAGAGAGAGAGGGTGAGATGGGGGAGAG
>BRDA01091237.1:0-17853 GCA_036984385.1 Crenuchus spilurus
TCAACCACAGATTCTGGTCTGGTCATGTGATGATGGTTTTGGTGGTAATGACATCATCAATGCAGTTGCCAATGTAGCAGGTCAATTTAGTGAGAAAAGTTTTGAGATTTGCGTGATTGAAATCTCCAGTAACAATAAAAAGTCAATTTGGATGACAGCTCTGAAAATCACTGATTGCACCATACAGTATCACAAAAGTGAGTACACCCCTCACATTTCTGCAGATATTTAAGTATATCTTTTCATGGGACAACACTGACAAAATGACACTTTGACACAATGAAAAGTAGTCTGTGTGCAGCTTATATAACAGTCTAAATTTGTTCTTCCCTCAAAATAACTCAATAAACACCCATTAATGTCTAAACCACCAGCAACAAAAGTGAGTACACCCCTTATTGAAAGTTCCTGAAGTGTCAATATTTTGTGTGGCCACCATTATTTTCCAGAACTGCCTTAACTCTCCTGGGCATGGAGTTTACCAGAGCTTCACAGGTTGCCACTGGAATGCTTTTCCACTCCTCCATGACAACATCACGGAGCTGGCGGATATTCGAGACTTTGCGCTCCTCCACCTTCCACTTGAGGATGCTTCAAAGATGTTCTATTGTGTTTAGGTCTGAAGATGTTTGGCCAGTCCATCACCTTTACCCTCACCCTCTTCAATAAAGCAATGGTCGTCTTAGAGGTGTGTTTGGGGTCATTATGCTGGAACACTGCCCTGTGACCCAGTTTCCGGAGGGAGGGAGTCATGCTTTGCTTCACTACTTCACAGTACATATTGGAGTTCATGTGTCCCTCAATGAAATGTAACTCCCCAACACCTGCTGCACTCATGCAGCCCCAGACCCTGGCATTCCCACCACCATGCTTGACTGTAGGCATGACACACTTATCTTTGTACTCCTCACCTGATTGCTGCCACACATGCTTGAGACCATCTGAACCAAACAAATTAATCTTGGTCTCATCAGACCATCGGACATGGTTCCAGTAATCTATGTCCTTTGTTGACATGTCTTCAGCAAACTGCGGGCTTTCTTGTGTACAGACTTCAGAAGAGGCTTCCTTCCGGGGTGACAGCCATGCAGACCAATTTGATATAGTGTGCAGCGTATAGTCTGAACACTGACAGGCTGACCCCCCACCTCTTCAATCTCTGCAGCAATGATGACAGCACTCCTGCATCTATCTTTCAAAAACAGTATTTGGATGTAATGCTAGCACATGCACTCAGCTTCTTTGGACGACCAACTCGAGGTCTAATCTGAGTGGACCCTGCTCTTTTAAAATGCTGGATAATCTTGGCCAGTGTGCTGCAGCTCAGTTTCAGGGTGTTGGCAATCTTCTTGTATCCTTGGCCATCTTCATGTAGCACAACAATTTGTCTTTTAAGGTCCTCAGAGAGTTCTTTGCCATGAGGTGCCATGTTGGAACTTTCAGTGACCAGTATGAGAGAGTGTGAGAGCTGTATTACAAAATTGAACACACCTGCTCTCTATACACACCTGAGACCTAGAAACACTAACAAGTCACATGACATTTTGGACAGAAAATGACAAGCAGTGCTCAATTTGGACATTTAGGGGTGTAGTCTCTTAGGGGTGTACTCACTTTTGTTGCCAGTGGTTTATACATTAATGGCTGTTTATTGAGTTAGTTTGAGGGAAGAATAAATTTACACTGTTATTTAAGCTGCACACAGACTACTTTTCATTGTGTCAAAGTGTCATTTTGTCAGTGTTGTCCCATGAAAATATATACTTAAATATCTGCAGAAATGTAAGGGGTGTACTCACTTTTGTGATATACTGTATGCATCTCTCATGTTGGTGCTTGGGGGAGGTACACCATGACCAGGAGCACAGGGAGAATTGTGATGTAATGGGGCGGGGGTGACAGGGGGACATGTCTTCTGCACTTTTTCAAAAGGCAGTTTTGGTTCCCTGCAGATTTTTCAATCCAGAAAAATATTACGCTATATTAAATGAATTCGGGTCGAGCACTAGAACCCAGCAGAAATCTTGAAGATGGTTTCCCTTTAGACCGTCCACAAGCTCATCAATTGGCTCTGCCGTTTCTTGTTAACATGTGATTGGCCATCCCTGCTATCACTCCAAAAAACAGTGTCTGGACTTGTAAACCAGTGTTGGCCGGCAAGTTGGCCAGCAGTCCATGTTCACCTGCCTCTGTAAGTTGTTAACATGTTGGATGTTTGTTCTGCCTGTATGACGTCAGCTAGACAGATTTTAATAACAGAGGTTTTATATTAAAACATTAACATTTGAATCTGTGTCTGTGTGCATGCGGCTAGCAGTCTGTGATCAGCCATACATTTACATGCCTCTAATAATTAAGAATTTCTGTTAATTTTTACTCAAAAATTAGGTATAATTTTATGTAAATTAGGTCTATTGACCATACATTCCAAACATGAGTGTAAAATTGGTGGTAATGAGTTGGAGTGTAGACTAACAAAGTGAAACACTGAATTGGGTGGTAATTTTATGCTACATGCTTTTGACAGTTGATTAATATTTAATAATTTATTAGTATTTTATTAATGATTAATATGAATTGTATTATTTTATTATTAATAATTATTAATAGTTATTATTGGTATATTATTAATAGTAACTAGTAATTATTAATAAAATACTATGAATAATAATGTTTAAGTATTCATATTTAATAATAATTAATAATAACAATTTAATTTATGTTCAAGCCCACACCGCACCGTAACCATAACTAAAAAAAGAATTTGTTTGATCAGGGCCCCCAGACATAACATTGCTTGGGGCCCCAGAACTTCCAAATCTGCCCCTGAGTATTGCCTACATTATGTTGACTTACTGAGCCTTTCCTCATTTTTCTCTCATGCTCAGACCTTACTTTTGTACTAACTCTGTTTCTGTTGCTTTGTACTGTTTTGGATCTCATAGCCTTGTATATCCTTCGCCTTGTTTATTAGCCTGCCCTCCTGTTAGCCTTTAGCCCTGTTTGTTAGTCCTGTGTGTTCTTTGTTCTATATATTTCTCATTGTGTTTATCCTATTCTGGTATACCCTTGTCTGTATTTTGACAATTCTCTTGCTCTGCCGTCTTATGTTTTTGCCTTATTCTGTACTGATCTTGGACTGTTTACTTTTTGTGTCACTGGATTACCCCTATAAATTTAGTAAAACTAATTTCTCTTAATCTGCAAAGGTCTGACATCTTTTGGTTTCCCGTCCAGCCTAACAATCCTATAATACATTTTAAAATTATGTTTTTGTAAAGGCCACATTAAATACCAGTACCACTGAATCTACTACTCAGCATCTACTGAAACACTGCTACTTCCATAGATGCTTTGTTGATCCATTATGATTTCAATTAACATATTAAGAAAAAAAGAACAGGCTGCACAAATGAAATGCATATTTATTCATTTCAGGTTACAAGAGGCTTGAAAACCTCTCAAAATGCTAAGAGAAGCATCATTGGCTGAAATATACTCTTTCTATCTATGTTGGCTGTACTGCCTTTAAAAATGTTTTGCTTTCTCAACTGAGAAAGCAAATGGCAGATTAACTAGAAGCACCTGCGGTGACATGAAGACAAAGGTCACAGATCTGGAAAAGTGGTACAGTGAGGAAAAGATTTTCACATTTATACTGCTGAACACATCTCATTTAAATGATGAACAAACACAGGAGGAACAGGTGGCTGTACTGGAAAAGATGAAACAAGCAAATGTGGCATTAGGCACAATCACTGACACCAAGCCTGGTGCAGGCCAACCCTGTGATCAGCAAACTGCTAGGACTGCAATGTGGGATCGCTTTGGAGACACTTACTGCATGGACAAGACATACCAGGACATCAAAATCATAATCTTACATGGTAGTCTTGGGAGATGTCATCACATCACCCAGATGGCAAAAATATCCTTCCTCAATGTGTTCTGAAGTATGAATACAGTGAATAAAAAGAGATCAGCACTGGGCTCTTCACATGTGGACTATCTTTTGTTTTTGGCAAATACCCTGTAGGCCTTAAGAACTAAAGCCTAACAGTGACAGTGGAATAAAAAGGTTTGACAGTCAGTGACAGTTGAATAAAAAGGCCTTACAGTCAGTGAGAGTGGAACGAACTAGTTTTACCTTTTCCTTTTTATGTGTTTTGGGAGTTACAGCATCAATAATATAAGTAGTCTAATTTTAAAAAGATTTATTATATCTCAGAATATCATTTCTCAGAATTGGGTACCTTATTTGTATTCCAGCAAAAATATTTCAAAGTGTAGGAGACTGTACTGGCTGAATATATATATATATTAAAAGATAATCAGTTAGATTTTAGCCAATATGAATTAAGCTCTGTCATCATCATGCAGTCTCTCCACTCATGTAGCACTGCCAGGAAGGAGCAAATCAGCACCGGTTCTAACTAAAACATTCAGTTGCTCTCACTAGATTACAACAAAATAGAATGCAAGTTGGACAAAAAACTATGCAGCAGGTACAAAACCAAGCCAAATAGTGATCAGAAAGCCAAACAAGCCAATAAACTTTACAAAACTTTATAAAATGTACATAATGCTGCCTCCACCATGCTTCTTTGTGGGTATGATGTTATGTGTTGGCTTTGCGCCAAACATACCATTTGAAATTATGGCCAAAACCTTGATCATAACATGTCTTCACACATGATTTTGGCAAAACCCTACCCCACCCTATCCCACAGCCCAGACATATGATTAAGATTAAGATGAACCAATTTGCCAATGTGATATTCACACAACTAGGCACTTCAGTCATGTCCTGTCTGGAGATCGAACCAGCAACCTTCTGGTTACAAGACCAGAGCCTTACCACTAGGCCATGGCTGCCCCAACGTATGAAGAACATATGAGATTGTTTTCACATGTAATATACAACCAGTACATGCCAGAAATTCCTGTAACTCCATTAATGTTGTTATTTGGCCGCCTCCAGGACCAGTTTTGGTAGTGTCACTGTTGTGCTGAATTTTATCCACTTCTTAACGATTGTCTTCACTGTGTTGCATGGCATATCTATTGCCTTGGAAATGGTTTTGCACTCTTCTCTTGACTGATGCCTTTCAACAATGAGGTCTCTTTGATGCTTTATAAGCTCTTGGTGGATCATGACTTTTGCTGTAAGTGTAACTGATTAAATATCAAGAAAATCCTACTAGAACAGCTGAATGTTATTTGGGGTTAATCAGAATGATTTTAAATTATGTGTATTTACTATTATTTAGCATGAGTTTGAATGTGATTAGTTAATTTTGAACACTGCCACACCCCCAATTACAAGGTATCCATATTTCTGCAACCACATTATTTTAGTTTTTTATTTTTATTTTTCCCCTATATATGATTTCAATATGTTTTTCAATGGAATTGTACAGATTATGGGTCATATTAAAGATGGAAAAAGTTCTGAAATTATTCACCTTGATGTGATTTTAAACATATATTACCAGAGTTATTATTACCAGCATTAGCTAGCGCTAAAAGGTTAAATAAACTAAGACATTTATACCATAATTATTTAAAAATGTTTGTATTTCCATTGTCGGCATTGTCACATGCAACTGGTATTAATTAATCTTTGAGGAAAACTTTTGTCACCAGTCCTGTGTTGTGTTGGCCCAGATAGAAAAAACACACAGACACAAAGTTCTGTTCTTATTATGTAATAGGGGGGATCATTCAGAACAACTTGTCAAATCTCATGTTTTCTGATTATCCTTCATGATAGCCAAGATAACCCAAAAACACCAGTAAACAGAGATTTAATGTTAGTAATACAGTTGTACAGGTGGAAAAATGTAATCCAAGAGACATGTTTATATGACTGGAAAAAGAGATGGTACTGTCCAAAATAACACCAAAGCTCTTAATCTGTGTAGAAACAGTTATGGTGGCTTCAGCAATGTAAAGAGAACAAATACTATTTTTAAATTGTACATTTATAGCCAGTATAGAGTAGCTCACCTGTTACTGTTGAGTTTTAGGCTTGGCTAAGCATGTTCAACAAGCACCCGACCTCTACAGTGAGCTGACAAATCAACAAGTCAGCAAAGTTAAGGACTATTCTAACTTCATCCAGTCAGACTACCATTACATTTGTCCTAGACAGACTCATGAAATATGGTAAAGACTCCAGAGATGCCCAAAGAGTAAATATGGTAAAGTCAAAGGTTTTCATTGGGAGTCATGTCTGGAGATTGGGCTGATCAACTGTCCAGAGTTGTATATACAGTTGAGAAAACTGGATTCAGAAATCTATTACAGCAGCTATTTATGTTGTTATATGTATTTATTTAAATTTTTTTGCCAAAGTATCAATACTTTTTAAGACTCCTGATACTACACTTGGTGCTGGCATTGAACTCAATATTCTGTTATTGTGACAACCCTACTGACGCTAGAATATGTTTGTTCTTCGCCTTAACACCAAGCCACTTTAAGGTTTACTATATTCATAAATCCAACCAATATTGAACTGTAGACTAGAATAAACTATTTATGATCATGTAATACATAACAAAGACAGGAGAAAGCAGGAAGAGCAGAAAAAGAAGGATGAGATCAGTGATATAAAGAGCATGTCATAGAGCACAGTCATTAGATAGAGTGCATGTGCATTATTCATCAAAAGACTGACAAAAACATGGAAAAGCTATATGCTTCCACCTGAAAATTTCACATAAAGTAAATCATTCTGCATTTTTCTGTATCATTTTATTATGACTGTTTCTACACTATAAATGTTAAGATTTCAGAAAATAAAGTAGAATTTGAGTAAAATTGATCGTCAAAAGTAGAAAAGGTATGAGAGCAATAGGACGCACAGCTGGCCTAGTTAGTATTCAGCCCTGGCTCAAGGTTCTGCTCTGGGCTTTATAGTGCTCTGCTGACAGTAAAGGTCAGCCCACAATGGGCCAGCAATCTGTTAAGCCCTCTCCACATGCCTCACACACACACACACACACACACACCTCACATGCCTAGATGACCCACCCTGAATTTAGGCTACACAAGCACACATACATGCAATCTGGTAATGTCATCAGTTTCTGTACAGGCTCATGTACAACCTGATGGTTTATAGAGTAAAACACAATAAAGAAGGATTCAGTAGATATAGCTAGGGATATGGTTAGGTGGTATCAAAACTGTTATGACCCTGATTTTTCTTGACCTTACAGGCCACAAACACACCAGTAGATTTACCATGACATAAAACATTCATACAGCAGCTTTACCATCATGTTTTACCTATTGTGTGATATGTGGCAATAACATACTTTTCCATGTATTGCCATCAGCAGTTAATAACACCATTCATAAAACATGTTCAGTGAAGTGCTTGCTACTCAACAAATTACACACATACAACTGTCAGCTGAGTGCACAATGACTTTAAAAAGCTTGTTTTGATTACTTTGGACTGAGGAGCACAAGAAGAGGGAGAAACATACAGATTGAGGAGAGATCAAAGTTGCTGCTTTCTTCTGAGTTAAAACGAGAATGAAAGCCATTAACTCACAAACAAAAATGTATCACATACTGGAATTGTATAATCTAGCAGAGAGGTTTGGAGAGGAATTGATTCAGTGTAAATTTTTACAGTGTAAATTTGTTAAATGCAGTGTTCACACAATGTATTGCTTTTCTTTAGTAACATGCAGAATTTGTGCCAAAAAGAAAAGCAAAACCACTACTACATTATTTTCACATAGCTTCACTTCTTAACTGAAAAACAATACATGAGGGTTTGTATTTTAAAATGAAATACTTAATTTGTCACTATTACAATACACCTTCAAATCTAATCAGCTCAGCTGTATTATGTTCCACTGTGTGGAGCTGTAAATGGGCCAAAACAAAATGTAAATCACATGATTGTATTTCATAAAGTAGAAGTGCTGAATTTGTGCCACAATCAAATGTAATCACTGTCCAATCAGAATCCGGAATTTGGGGCGAGCTCCATGGGGCTGTACAGACATAATTGATCACTGATTACTAAAACACAAGGTGCAAGTGAAGTTCAGCTGCAATGGCCTGCCCATTCTTTACTTATTTCATCTGATAGAATCACAGGAGAAAATGTCAAAGAAAGGCTGGCTGGTAGATTTGTTAGCTCGTTCATTGCCTGGGAGTAACAGAAGGTACATCATCTGTGTAGAAGTGCACTATGCTAATTAAGTAAAACTACTCTGACACGCTTTCATCTCTTATTCTGCAGAGATTAGCATGAATAACAAAAGCAATACTCACATTTACATTTAATGCTAATGTTTTTATTTCATTTACTTCGAACACATGAATATGTAGTGTTTCTGGTTGACTCTGCATTAAAAGTGCAAAAGTAACTATGAAAAAACCCCAGAAGTGTACAAAATCTACTCAGACTGATGTGTGTGTGTGTATATATATATATATATATATATATATATATATATATATATATATATATATATATAAAAAAATGTTTAATATTCATTATTTTTATCCATATACATAGGATATCATTTTTAATACTATATTCCAAATCTCATTTATATTCCTATGTCTATTTGGTGTGTAATATGTGTAGTTTAATGTACTGTGTCCAATATATTTTGCACATTGGAATCTGGAGAAAGGTAGTAAAATTGTACAATCCCTTTTGTAGAGTCTGTATGACAATAAAGCTCCCTTTGACTTTGAACTATACTGTAAGTCTGGAATGCAGAGTATGAACCTCGTTTTGGGATCCAAGCTTGATTGTCATGCCCCGCTGGGGCCTTGCCCATCTTTTGTGTCTTTTGTGCCTGTGTTCATCCACCACTTGTGGGTCCTGCATTATGTCTCCACCCCCCCTGTGATGTCACATCATTGTTCAGGTCTGCTCCCTAGTTTGTTTCCAATTACGGCCGCTATAAAGACTGTCTGTCATTGATTGCATCTCCATGCTGTATTTAAGTTTATGCTAAATAAACCACTTTTGCCCTCCTTCTCCCTTCTCTCATCACAACGTTACACTAATACTTATAAGAGACTGCAGATGAATAAAGGCTCTATTAAATAGAGTAGAATACCTCTCACAAGTGTGTTTGAAATGCAGGGGTGATTATGACATAGCAAGTTAGGTCTGCAAAACAGCAGTTAAAGGTATTTCACAATCCACCAGCTACTCAGAGACGTATTGCAGATGAGCACACATTCTATTAAATATATTTCGGATGAACTGGGATCCAACTGATAAATGTTACTGTGATGTATATGTGCACACACTGAGAGATTACAATGCAGAGTTCTCTGAACTGAACTCAGTCTGTCTCTCTCTCTCCCCATCTTTCTCTCCTCACACACACACCCCTTTGTAAAATGATACAGTATGATGTATGTGTGTGTGTGTGTGTGAGAGAGAGAGAAACTGAGTCAACCAGAAACATTCATTCATATGTAGTATAATTAAATGTATATTTAGAAATAACATTAACAGTAAATGTAAATATGAGTGTTTCTTAATGTTAAGCATGCTAAATGCTACAGAATAAGAGATGAAAGGGTCTCTGAGCAGTTTTATGTATTCTGCGCAATGTGCTCATACACATATGGTACCTTATGTTTTTTTTCTAGGAATTTAAGAGTTAAGAAATCTGCCCATCAGCCTTTCTTTGTCATTTCTCCAGTGATTCTGTAGATAAAGTAAGGTAAGAATGGGCAGCTCATTGCAAATCATCTTTACTTGCACATTATGTTTTAGTGATCAGTAATCAATTATGGAGCACACCCAAAATTCAGCAGAAGATTCTGACTGGACAGTGATTACATTTCAATATGTTCAACAGCAGTGCTGCTTTATGAAATACAATCATGTGATTTAGGTTTTTCTCTCACTCACAGCTCCACAGAGTGGAGTACAATGCAGCAGAGCTGACTGCATTTAAAGGTGTATTGTATTCAATTGTGGCATTAATTCAGCATTTTGTTTTTAAAATGCTAATCCTTTGTAAATTTTTTTAATAAAGTGGTCAATTGATGTGAAAACAATGTAATTGTGTTTTTGCTTTTCATTTTGACATGATTTCTGCATGTCAGTATAAGATTAAGATTTAGCCAATGTGATTTTTCACACAACGGAATTTGACCTCTGCATTTAACCCAGACACACACTAGTGAACACACTAGGCTGTGAGAACTTGTGCCCAAAGCGGTGAGCAGCCCTTATCCACTGGCGCCCAGGGAGCAGTTAGGGGGTTAGGTGCCTTGCTCAAGGGCACTTCAGTCATGTCCTGTCTGGGGATCGAACCAGCGATCTTCTGCTCACAAGACCAGATCCTTACCACTAGGCCATGGCTGCCCCACTCTGTATAGAAAAGCAATATGCTGTGTGCATTACATTTCATAATTTTACACTGAACTGATTGCTTTTACATTTTGCACTCATTCCTCTCCATACACACAGTAAATCTGCCAGTGTTAAATCAACACTATTAGAGTTAAATTAACACTAAGGGTGTCAAAATGTAACACTCCCAGTGTTAATTTAACTCTAATAGTGTTGATTTAACACTGGCAGATTTACTGTGCAGGGGTGCACAATACAACAATCACAATCAACCTGTCAATTGTACAAGCTGATCACAACTCATTCAAACAGGTCATTGAAATTAGTTTCTTTCTGTTTTCTTATTGCTTCTGGCAGCAGACAGGACAGGATTTATAACCTACACTGATTCTTTCTGAAGATGAGCTTGAGACCTACCACACAGAAACCAAAAACCTACCACTTCCATTCGGGTGGGAGGAGGACGATACTTTTCTTCACAATGTCAAACTCCAAATGCATCAGCTTGATTTGCCAAGTAGACATCACACTTCCAAATAAGGGGAGCATTCGGAGGCATTTTCAAACTCTACACAGAAATTAAGACGACAAATTCACAGATAAAACTGAACTCAAAAGAAAATAAAAGAAGTGAAATTGCAATTAATTGCTCAGCAGTCGGGCGTCACAAAGCCCAGTTCAAAAGCAAAAGTTGCTTCTGTAGCACCATTCTGGGTGAGTCATGTTGTCATGAAACACAGGAAATTGTTTTAGGTTTGGGAGATGGTCAAAGAGGCCTTAGTCGCGGCAGCAAGCTCGTTATTTTTTCAGCATTATAAAAACAAAACAGAGACAATGTCAGCTATTAAAGCTGTTCAGTTGTCCTGGAGCACAGATATATGATGCTGCTAAATAATGGCAAAGGATTTATTGCAAAAACAACAGAACTGTGTGTGCTTTTCACTTCCAATTTTAATGTTAATCACATCCATATCATTTCATATAAATAGATAATGTCATCAATACCGCACAGTTGTGCATTTAAAATGTTTTTTTAGTTTTGATCTAAAGGAGTCTTTTAACAGCCATTCAGTGCAGGTCATCAGAATGAGTTTAGTGTGATGTTTTAGTCATTTGTCCTGATACTGAATATCAGTATAGGCTACGGAAGTGCATTTTAAAAAGCTTCAATGCTTTTAACAATGAAGTCATTATTTTTTATGGTAGAAAATGATGAAATGTCCACTGAAAGAAACATCTCAAAGCCACAAAAGGGCACCCCTGATCCAGCATGATACATTTCTCCACTTTCCACATATGAAATAATAAGTAGTTTTTATGCACTAACAATATGAAAGACATTACCCATAAACATGTGTCAAGCTACTTCAACCACTTATTTTAAATAGTAATTCATTTATTCATGTTGTCTGCAGCACAGTGGAGAGGTTGAGCCATGTTTATCATGATACATAATAAGGGTTCAAAACCACACATAAATACTTGCAAATCAAACAGCTGTACACATATTCAGTGTTTTAAAAAGTCATTTTAGCTTCCACTTTCTCTGTGCATGTGTGAGGCCAGGAAACAAGAGTCTTCTGCCAGGTCCATGCCTCCGGACAACCTCTCCAAACCTGGCCCAGGGCCAGGAGGCAACAGAAGAGGCAACAGGGCACAAGGCCAGATGCTGGCCAAAGACGAGGCAGGGGCAGGACTCTAGAAGCCCTGGCTTGCTCAGTGGAGTACATATGAGAGATATATAGAGAAACAGGCAGAACAAATTTAAGCGGATAGAAAGTCCAAGCGCAGGGTGTCTGGAGAGGACTCTCATGCCAGATTCTCCTTCCACTAACAGAAGTCAAGCAATCTTGTAGAAGGCCAGGAGAAAGTAGCTCTCTCTGTCTGTGTGAGGCTAGGACATCAGTGTAATCTGTTTTCTAAGTCTATAATCAGGGGAGAAGCACTCATACCATGTGAGTTTGCCACAGAAAAGGACTTGACTCCTGTCCTCTTTCTCTTTGATCTGTCAGCCGCTTTTGACATAGTGGACATTACCTAGTTCTCATTTTCACTATCAATCCTACCAGGTAGCTTCCAGCAGAGGCTAACATCAGCTCTAGCTCTGATACTCAAAGCAAAGGTTCACATACTTTTGTCACTCAGAAAAATGTCATATTGGATCTTTTTCCACAATAAATAAATGACCGAGTATAATATTTCTGTCTCATCTGTTTAACTGGGTTCTCTTTATCTACTTTTAGGACTTGTGTGAAAATCTGATGCTGTTTTAGGTCATATTTATGCAGAAATATACACAATTTTAAAGAGTTCATAAACTTTCAACCACTAATGTATATATTGCTAAAGCAAAGCAAAACAAATTTCATTTTCTTGCAAGTTTTCATTAATCAAATCAACCAGTAATTCTACCAGTTTTTTTTACAGCAGACACCTACTATAGAGTATCTGGACATTTTAAGTTAGTACTGAATGAAATGTTGAAATTGTGTTACTAGTTACTAGTACATTTTAGTAGCTCATAAACTCAAACACAGTGACAGCTTATGTTCAAACCAAGCTATAACTGAACTTACATTTAGCTGGTACAACTGGCTACTGGGATCTTGGCATATTCTTTCTTAAAATCGAAGTATGGCCACAAGGTTTGGTCTTGGTAGTGCTAATGAACTTCCCCCTGACCTCCACACTACACAGTTCCCCATGACCTCCACACTACTCTCAATTCCTTCCACCGTGGTCAGAAGATTTATCTTTGCTTTGTGGATTCTTTTACATTTATTTCTTTAAAACGTCTAGCTGCACTTACCTGGTTAATTGTGCATTTACTTAGATTAAACAATGGTACAGCTCTCATCTCTTGGAATATAAATTCTTACTGCATTTCCAGATACTTTTGTGTATGTTTCTGTAGGTCGCTCTGGATAAAGCATCTGTAAAATGACTAAACCACCTTTTTTTCTGCCACATAACTTCAGCAAACTAGATTTAAAACATATTTTACTTATATTAAAGGTCTAATATCTGTGTGTCTCTCTGTCTGTATGTTTGTCTGTTTATGTAAGGTTTGAGATAATTTGTTGTATAAATGATTGTGATCAATTTAACTTTGTTTGTTTGTTTTATGCGGCTATCAAAGCACCGTAAAGCAGATAATCTGTTTAATACTTATTCATACTTTATGTCCTTACTTTCTAGCACAATACATACAGTAAGCAAACCATTACATTTCAATGTTTAATTCATTACATGTGACAAATCAAGCCTTTATTGTTTTACTGTTGATCAGTTTGGCCCTGTCCTGGGTTTAGTTAAGTGTAATGCCCTGCCCTGCACATGTAGGGGTAGGGAACTCACTGTGACACTGACAAGGATTTAGTGCATAGGTCAATGGATGGATGGATTGATGAATATAAACTATATGACAGTGTATGTTTTTAAATGAAATTATGAATACAAATGAGCTTTGTCACAACAACACAACAGCAATGAAACTTGATGCCAAAGCTGAACTAACACACTAACACACAGGGTTCATACATCTTTTACAAGGTAAAATTCAAGCACTTTCAAGGCCCATTTTCAAGTTTTTCTAGCACCTTTCAGCTGTGGTAAATTAATGATAACGGTGATATCTCAAAACTGCGATTCGGCGATGATCAATATATCGCAAAACACTTCTCCACACTTCACAGCGACTATGCTACTGAGAAAAAAATACTTCTAAGTAAATAAATAGCAGGAATTATGGATTTATTGGTGTCAGTTTCACACAATTTAAATACCAATGTTCTTCACCGCATGTTTATCTTATTCATTTGATTGAGCAGTTACTGTAGTATGTCAAATTTGGGGTTGAGTTGAGAGCATTTATACATACATATACTCAAAATTATTGTTTTGCTTTTTGACACACTGCAAGAGATGGTATTATGTTTATGTAAACACAACCAAAATTGTGTTTGGTAATAGCAGAAGGAGAAGAAATTAAAGCTAAATAAGTTTTATGATTCAAAATGTATCACCTATCTGTAGACTTTGCTTGCTATCCAACTTGATTGGGTCAATAATGAAACTATGATACAAAGGCTACAGAGGCTTGCAGGAGGCTACTCGTGGGTTTTTTCCTTGGCTTATCCATGGCTTATATTTGTCGTTTTCCAGCCAACACTTGTTAAAATGGCAACCTCCCAGCATATCAGTGTCGTTTTCGATGACTGCGAGGGGATGAGGAAAACAGGAAAACCGACTGGCAGATAGCAGCCCCACACAAGCTACTAGCTAACCCAGCCTCCGGTCATGTTATTGCTGTTATCACTGGCTCACTGTGTCTGTGAGGGAACAGCACAGACTGGAAGCTAGCAGGTCTCAAACAAACTCCCTGAATCAGTTGGGAGTCAGCTCCCCTTCAAAGAGCCACTTTTCTTTATTTCACTAGCTCTTCCTTTCTTTATAATGCAATATAATAATAAAGTAATTAAAAATTTTATTTAGCTGTATTTTAAAAAAAAACACAGAAGTGGTAAAACTATGTTGCATCTGGGGTCCTCGTGAGTCAACTGCTCTTGGAGTACAAGAAAGAACCGGAATTTGTTGTCACACAAACGTGGAGGCATGAGTGAAGCCTTTTTTAATTTTATTTTTAGTTCTGCAATTTTTTCTTTAAGTAAACTTATTTAATCAGATAGTTATTTATTGTAAAGTAAAAGCAGTTAGAATTTCAAGCATTTTCAAGCACTTTCTCCAAAATTCCAGCACTTTCCAGGCTTGGAAAACAGAACGTTAAAATTCAAGCATTTTCCAGGATTTCAAGCATCCGTACGAACCCTGAACATATTTTCTCGGGTTCAGGTTTGCTGTGCTTCTCTGAAATGGAATGCTACATGTAGCTACTAGGCTTCCTAAGAGAGATCTTCTCCCACAATTATTGGGTAAGACGTATGACTGTAGACCAAGGACTAGGGAGGTTTCCCCCTGCACATTGGGCTTTTTTGCTGACTTTGCTTTGCGATTGCTGTAAAGTCTGTTTTTCAATGGAATTGTACAGTTTAGTGATCACAGTAAAGATGGAAAAAGTTGTGAAATTAATAATTTTGGTCTGATCTTTTAAATCACAAAACCTGACATTTTAACAGGGGGTGTCCACATTTTTGAATGCCACTGTGCATGAAACAGAAGTTCCTAATTGGAAGAAAATATTAGTCTAAATCATAAAAATAGTTTAAAGTTTGTAGTTGTAAATCCCACTATGTGAGATTAGTCATGCACAAATTAGAATATTATAGCATGACTACACACGCTGGTAAACAATATTTCAAGTGTATTATTAAAGCTAAAAATGTATAATTCTACTCATATTATGATGCACTTTATCAGTAAATAAAAAACACTGTGAAACTTGTTTAGTAGAAAAATAAGCTGTTACTCAAATATTGCATCATTATAAAGCATTATCAGTAAGACAGTAGAAGTGTACTTCAAAAGAGTCCTGAAAACCAAATTAGATGCACAAACACGGATGAATACAAATAAGTTTCTAAGCAGAATAAACAAATATGCAACATACATTTATACCTTACCCATAACTGATGAGCTGTTCCTTCTGCTTCAGGACACACACACTCACACACACTTACATATACTGAATTGTTGTAGAGGTTAATTTAAATACTCAAATGTTCAGCTGGGGCCAAACTAAAGAATGGAAATAGAACAGAATAGAAGGGAGCACATTTTTTTTCATAGTCCTAACTGATGGCACAGCCCTCCAACATCGCCATTCTTTGAAATGTGGAATGGTCACCATACATTGCCTTTCTATTAAAAAATGCCCTAATATCTTAGTCCAGTGATCTGAAACATCATCATCATTATCCACAACAACAATATCATTATCATATTGGCCAATACCAGTACAACAACGAATGTCCTCAGCCAGTGACATTTCTGTGTCTGTAATTGCCTTGGGGACCAGTGGAATCACTGTTTCTCTAAAGTGATGTTAATTATTAGTGAATATTCCGAGTCATTGGATCACCGGGAAACTAGAAAGGTCAGTGACACAAATTCAACTGCACACATTGTCATTCCATCTCTAATCGAATGTGTCAAGGATGTTTTCTTGTTCAGCAAATAAAACAGCAATAATAATAATAATAAGCAGAAGAGCCTACTGAGCCCACACTGTGTCTCTTTTGGTCAGCCTGGTGTTACTTGACGCAACAATCCAAGTCAGCCTTCTGTAAAGCCTTTCACATTTTTTCAACTTGAAAAAAAGGGGGAAGTTACTAAAGACTGTGTTTTTGGCATTAAGTTAGTACAATATTTGACTAAGTTTAGCAATTTCAATAGATCTTCTTCGACACTATATGAGCAGCCTCAGGGGCTCATAAGGGGTCAGTCTTATATTTTACACTAAATTTTAGTACAACATTTTGGTTAAACCACAGCAGAGCATGACTGACTGTAATGACAGCACCTCTATATTAGTTACTGAAAATAGGTGAAAATGTGAACCTCTAGGATTAGCAGTTAATTTGAAGGTGAAATTAGAGTCAGTTGTTTTCAATCAATGGGATGACAATCAGGTGTGAGTGGGCACCCTGTTTTATTTAAATAACAGGGATCTATCAAAGTCTACACTTCACAACACATGTTTGTGGAAGTGTATCGTGGCATGAACAAAGGAGATTTCTGAAGACCTCAGAAAAAGAGTTGTTGATGCTCATCACGCTGGAAAAGGTTACAAAACCATCTCTAATGAGTTTGGACTCCACCAATCAACAGTCAGACAGATTTTGTACAAATGGAGGAAATTCAAGACTATAGTTTCCTCCCCAGGAGTGGTCGACCAACAAAGATCACTCCAAGAGCAAGACCTGTAATAGTCACAAAGGACCTCAGAGTAACTTCTAAGCAACTGAAGGCCTCTCTCACATTGGCTAATGTTAATGTTCATGAGTCCACCATCAGGAGATCACTGAAAACCAATCTTGTTCATTTCAGGGTTGCAAAGAGAAAGCCACTGCTCTCCAAAAAGAACATAGCTGCTCATCTGCAGTTTGCTAAAAATCACATGGACAAGCCAGAAGACTTTTGGAAGAATGTTTTGGGGACGAATGAGACCAAAACAGAACTTTTTGGTTTAAATGAAAAGTGTTATGTTTGGAGAAAGGAAAACACTGCATTCCAGTATAAGAACCTTATCACATCAGTGAAACATGGTGGTGGTAGTATCAGGTTTGGGCCTGTTTTATTGCATTTGGGCCAGGACGGCTTGTCATCACTGATGAACAATGAATTGTGAATTATATCAGAGAATTCTAAAGAAAATGTCAGGACATCTGTCCATGAACTGAATCTCAAGAGAAGGTGGGTCATGTAGCAAGACAACAACCCTAAGCACACAAGTCGTTCTGTCAAAGAACGTTTAAAGAATAGGTACCGGAAAAGTTTAGCTGCAGTTATTGCTGCAAAGGGGGGGGGGGGGGGGG
>BRDA01091237.1:17863-31255 GCA_036984385.1 Crenuchus spilurus
TTTTTAGAAATGTTCCGAAACTCCAGAATACGTACAATTTATAAATTAGAAGTGAAAGTGTCGGAACAAGTCGACGTTTAACTGGGTTCTCTTTATCTACTTTTAGGACTTGTGTGAAAATCTGATGATGTTTTAGGTCAAATTTATGCAGAAATATAGAAAATTCTAAAGGGTTCACAAACTTTCAAGCATCACTGTATAGCAACAGCTGAACAAGGCTGTGAAAGTGAAGATTAAATATTTAACATGCATAAGACCTCAAAGCCTTGTAAAGATTTTTATGCAACAAACGTCAAATATTTCAGAACATCTGCAGCTCATAAAACCTCAACTTTGAAGGTGGTTTTGAGCGCTAAAGAGTTTTCTATGACCAAACCTTCACACATTAAAGAGCAACTGCAGCTGACAGCCAATTTAAATAAAGTGCTCCAAGTAATAAGATCAGCACAATGGCTATCAGCAAAGTAAGGCATAATTATAATGTGACATGTAAGTGCATTTACCTAGCCAACTGCATGTGTTACACAAAGCCAGGAGATTTTTGTGGAAAATGTAGGTCCATCGTTCATGTTTCATATTTGACCAGCAATGTAACAGTGAGGGACCCATTAGAGGCAGAGCCTCCAATGAGCAGAGACAGGCAGACAGAGAGCAGAAAAACACAAATGTGTGAGGACATGCAACAGTGATGCTGTTTTATTTTGTACCCAACAAATAATATGTAAACACCGTACTCCGACAGCCTGTAAGATGGTGTCACAAAATAGATTTACTTGTCACAGAGGGAGGACGAGGTTTGGTGGGAAAAAGCAATAACTTTTAGGATTTCTGATGGGAACTGGTTTCTAGATTAATGATTCGGTAGCTGACTTTACACTTTTTGGGGGGAAGGATATTGTCAGCAGTTCATGGTTCTCCTTCCAGTTGGTAACCCGTCAAAATGTGAAAAGCAATGGTAATGAGCAGATACAGAGCACAAGTTCTGTGCATAAGAAGCACTGCAGTAACAACAATACCCAGCAAATGCTTCAAATCAGGTACCTGTGATGTTGACTAAGTACTTTAAGAGTTCCCTCTGTGCTGGCCAAGTGTTCCTTCTGTAAAATTGTTAAATTAGAAAAAAGAAAAAAGAGCTGATACTCCCAGAAGACTGAGTCAACTGAATGCATGATTGTTCAAGAAACTATTCAGAGTAAGGCTTGTTGAGTAACAAATGGTAGTTTTATCTCTGTACAACCAACAATTTCTTACAGCAAATTGTGCTCTGAGTATATTAAAACCATAGGTTTTATATTTTAAAAAAGACTCAATCTTAATAATACTAAATAGAGAAAACCAAAGTAACAATTTAGTATTTGTGGATTCAGATTATTTGGGCCAGCCCTAATAATAATAATAATAATAATAATAATAATAATAATAAAATGAATATCAAAATATCCAGTGATTTTGCAATGGTCTGAAGCAATTGGGGGAGCAAACAGCAACAGCATGTGAATTAAAGCCCAAGCTTTGACAAATACAATTACATAACAGAACAATTCAGTAAAGTCTGTGGTCATATACTGTCATGGACAGAACATTATCAAGGACCCATCTCATCATGGTCACACACTTTTTGAGCTGCTGCCCTCAGGCAGATGCTACAGGACATTGAGGGCCACAACAAACAGACTCAAAAACAGTTTTTATGCCAGAGACATAACTGCACCAAACAATGCATGACTGCACTAGACAACTACACAACGCACAATACATAACTGTTTTAAAGTGTTTTTGGTGGGATTTGTTTTACTGACTGTAATGTTTAATGTTTGTGTTGAACCTTAAGATTCTTTACACTTTCAAATTCTTTGTCAATAAAGATTCTATTCTATTTAATTTGGTCATGAAATTACAATTAAGAAACAACACAATTACCAATGTCAAATAAACTTTATTTACAAGTGCAGCTTTGCCTGAAGCCTTGGCATCTGTGGCTGATTAGCCTGATATCTTTGTTCAAGGCCATTTCAAATGTTCAACTGTCCTGGCAAGAGAGCTGAAATGTGACCGTTTTTCAGAAGACCCAAATTCTGATATTGGAGGCCCCAGGACCTCATGTAAATCAAATCCTATAGGCTATAGGTAGCTTTTTGTACAAGTATGGTATCTGTCTGCTGCAAATGGACACAGGGTTTTGAATATACGTCAATAAAAAAAACCGGAGAGCCCGATACAGCAGTCCACCGCAGAGTGAGATGTGATGTGTTTGACCTCAGCTCATCCTGATGATTCTATATTTTGTAGGTTGGTGAGAATGCATGTAATAGCACAAAAATATATAGGTTAATTCAGATAATTGTTAGTCTGATTATGGTATTTTCCAAAGACTGAGACCTTTGAGTAACACATGTTACAGTTGCACAGAAGCAGTCTGGCAATGTGGAAATGACTCTTCTGCAATGGCAGTTCTGTTGATGAACCAAACATCTATGTAACATCTGATATAATTTCAGATTTTAGATATAATAACCAGCATATGGGACATTATTTGCTGTGAAATAATTAAATAAAATCTTAAACATTTGAAGATGTTAAGATTAACGTTCACAGAGCTTCCAGTCAGTATAAATGATGCTATGAAGCTATAAATTAAATGTCATTTTTTGTCATATTTTAAAACACCTTTATTATTATTAATGTCCTTGTTTGTTACATGAAGACTGGTTAATTAAGTCTTCAGTCAGTGTCTCTATGTCAGTAACATTACAAGTTATAGTAAGGGTTAAGAAGGCTTAGTCTGTAATTTGTTTTGTTTTTTCACATGAAGCTTACTCAAAAAAAACTGCTCAGTGTACTGTATGCACATGTTTGAGTTAATACAGAGGACAGTTCAGTGAACCATGCAGATTCCAAAATCTACAGAGATGTGTGTGGGAGAATAAGTTAGTTATGTTACTGTGTGAACTGATCAACCTCAGAATGTCCTCACCACTCAGTGTAGATGAAAATACAGGCATAGTCTTTTGTTTTAATACAAGCATACTCTCATTTGTCACAAGTGTAGAAAACAAAAAAATGCATTAATTCAATATGTGGTTTATGCTTCTTTCAATCATGGTGATATTAGAAATGTGCATACATACCCTAAACGCTTTGCTGCAGTAAGAAGATTAAACCTCTGATTCAAATGATTTACAAAATAATACATATCATACACGGGTGGCCACCCCTAATAGATATACAATAGATGCAGAGTATGAGTAGTTATTTGAATGATGCCACAAAAGAGCTGCTTTTGTATTTTGACTATAAAGAACAGTTTAAAAAGGTTAAAAAGAACCTTTACATACAGTATAAAAATGATCTACCAATTTTCCATTTCGTTGTAGAAGCTTTACATTATTTACTATAGTTTTTTAACTTTTAGAAATGTTATTTATACTAACAAATGCCATTTACAAAATGTCTCTGTCATACATTGAATGGTTTTTAGGAACCAAAATAATAATAGCAGCCATATTTTTAAAAGTATATGGGATAATTTAGACATGGGATATGGGATAACATGTTAGACATTAACATTAGTTAATGGAACTTTTGAGTAACTAGTGGTCCTTTCAATACATGACACATTCTTAATATAGTCATGGAAAATGAATTTGAGAGGTTCATTTTAAAACTGAAACTAAGGCTAAACAAGAACACTGAGTGCTTCACAATAAGAGAACTACACTACAGCAGCTATTTTGTGTCTGCTTTTCTAAAGGCCATTAAGTGAGAGTTAACAGAATCATTATCTTCCCATTAAGCAGTGATTTTCTTAATAGATAAAGCTTCTACTGACAATAGTACATCTACCCACTCATTCTGTGTGAGCAGCAGTCTTCCTCAGGGAGAGGAAAATTGCAACTGTTATCTTGAGTGACCTACTATTCATCAGTTATAAGATTAAGTTACTGCTGGCACCCTTCAGGTCTTGTAACTTGTAAGCTATTACACACACACAAACACACACACACTGGGAGACTCAGGGGGAGTAGGGGGTGGCAACTACGGTTAAAAAAGTGAATGGCAAAAAGTGCCCTGTTAGCTGCCCTTCACATGAGAAAAAAATATTGAGTGGCCCATTTTTTGCGATAAATTATGATGATGTGCCCTCTAGAACAAGAAAAGTTAGTAAAACTTGTAAAGTTGGAATATCATCAACACGTGTTTGGATCATTACATAAACTCAAAGCCCTCTGCTAAAGTCAAATAGATAAAACAGAAAGAAGCTCACAAAAATGCAAAGAGAGAACATTTCACTGAGGAATTATAAATAAGGGAATCATAAATGAACTTTCATACTCTAGCAGGTCTATCTAGAGCACTTGCTAAAAAATCCACCTGAGAACATGTGCTGGTGGTTGATTGATTTCTTGTTTGGCAGATAGTCTGTGAGAATCAAAAAAGAATAAATCAAATCTCTGTACTGAACAGATGAAGCCAGGGACAGCTTTAGTGTGTATTAACATCTTTTTGAACAGCATGATGGAAAATAAGACCCGACACTCAATTTTCTGCCATAACATGATCCACTCTGCTTCCTCTGTGCCTAAAAGTATCATCCATCTGCTCTGAACAAATGTAAATAATTAACAACTTCAAATCATATCACATTATAAAGGCAGAATAAATAGATTTGGGAGGTTTCTACACTGCAGATGACCCTGTGGAGCTTGAGGTCTACTGAAAGAACTAAAAGAACTACAACCTTTATGTGAGTGCACTGGCTAATCATTTTCTGTGTGCACAACCACATAAACTGGTCTGTTGGCATAATTTAAGAAAACGGTTGTGTCACAGCATTGGGTTTATTGACAAAATAGAATGCAATTCAACAGCTTGTGTTGTAAGTGACTCAAGATCATTCACACTTAATTAGGTTCAAGAGTAATTGTGCAAATAAGAGACCCACCAAAGCAGACAGGGGACAGTAAGGTTCCAGTATGTTCATAGTCTGGCATATCAACTTTCACAATCCCAAGGAAACTTTACACTGGAGGAAAATGATTAACTAAAAAGGAAAGTTGGAGTAAATATGAAACTTTAAAGGAAAAGAGGTTATATAAGAAATAAGTATTGTCCTGTACCACATAACATGACAGAATCAGGATAATCCTTGTTGAGTTTTGCTGTCTGTCATTTTTTCACTCCAAAAGTGAAGCCTGTCTATTGTAGACAACTTTAAACAATGTAAATGAAAACAATCCAAGAAAATTTAAAGGTAACTAGCAGGATGGACAACTAACCTTTACTTTACAGACTGTCTTTCTATTTTGCCATTAGATTACCTTGCTAACAAATGTCTTTAATTGGTTTGCTTAGAAAAAATAACCTGAAATGAAGTGTGAGGGATGTACAAACACTGTCATGGTTATGGTCATATCTCACCCATATGTCAAATGCATAATATGAAAAGTAAAGGTCCTTGCACAGAACACTGGGGCACACCTTTTGTAGAAGGGGCAACTGACCCATGTAAACCTTTAGACATTAAATGTTACCTGTTGGTAAGATATGGCCACAACCAATAAAGAACAAATTCAGAAATAGCCATGGATGAATTATCTAGAAATGTATTTGTCATGGTTTACATTATCAAGCTTTGCAGTTAGATCCAAGAGGAAGAGTGGTAACAAAACAAAAGAAAAAAAACAGTAAGAGCAAGGTCTCAGGAAGACTTCATATCAGTTACAGTAGGTGAATCAATAGAGTGCAGTGCCGAAAGCAATGTCCGAAAACAGTATCGATAACAATCCCACAACACAATACAAACATGTGCCAGTGTACAACAGCAGTAATATCCATAGCTTTGTATGGTATTATCCATAATTTTTATTAGCAGAAATATAGACAACCGGTAACATCCATATTGCAATCTATTACTAGGTCTGAAGACTTGCATGCAGCATTTCTGAGCATTATACTGAGCAACAGTAGCTGTCCTTTCACATATTTAATGCACATTTTGATACAATGATTTAATAATGTCAAAGAAACATCAAAAATGTAATTTATCATAGAAAATTCACACTGAGAGATGGTTTACCCTTCATTGTATTTTAGTTAATTAATGAAGGCTATAAAAATTATTCTTCTGCGAATCCTCAATCTATTCCAATCATTATCCATTGAGATACAGGAGAAACTATTTAAAATGTGGAATAAAATGTGACCCCGCCAGGGAAATCCAGGCCAAAGTCTTTTTTTTTTTTTTCAAAATGTGTTTTTTTCAAAACAACTTTTTTGTGAATTTAAGTTTTGTTTTTGATCAAAATATGTACTACGATATCTGAGACTGTTATCTTTCATTTAAAGCAATAATACCGAGTGGCTAAGTTTTGTCGCTAAGGTGAGTGACACGATATTGACACGATATCTCAGTAAATTGCCAGACTTTGGCCTGGTTTTCAATGGCGGAGTCACAAATGGTCTCAAGATTCATATGAAATGGGTAAAGGCCAATAGTCAAATTTCAGACTTTACAGTTTGGGAAATATAAAGGAGGTATGGCATTGCCCAACTTTTAAGGAGACATATTATACATTTTATTATTATTATACATTACTTATGGTTAACAGTGTGCATGAGGGTGAAAAAGAAATGTCCATCATATTTTTGGTCAAAATACCTGAGGAGTTAGTCAACAGATAAGCCTGTTTGATGTGTATTTTAGACCTGTATAATGAACAGCAAGTTTAAGTGGGCTGGATAAGGAGGTTGGAGGCCCTGTTCACTTTGCCTCCTCTCCTTCAGCACATAGGGCAGCGCTCACAAACAGGCAGCAGAGGACCACAGGAGGGCTCCCCAAACAATCACAACATATTAATCATAAAGTTTTATTTCTCACATTCACTGCTGCTTTAGATTTTTACACACTTAGGAAATTAATTCTCTGCAATTTAACCCAATCCGTGCAGTGAAACACACATTTACACACTAGTGAACACACTCTAGCGGCCAGTGAGCACACATGCCCAGCGCGGTGGGCAGCCCTAGTCACAGCGCCCGGGGAGCAGCTAGAAGTTAGGTGCCTTGCTCAAGGTGCCTTGGGTGCTTAGGTGCCTTGGGTGCTTAGGTGCCTTGACTTCAGTCATGACCTGTTGGATCTGGGAATCGAACCGGCAACCTTCAGATCACAAGCCCCGTTCTCTAACCACCAGGCCACGGCTGCCTTTATTCTCACTATTATTACTCTCTGTGCCTTCATTCACTAACTCGACCTCTCCTGACCATCCGCTGCTCTCTCTCTCAGTTGTTAACAGTGTTATAACAGTGTATTACTGAGTAAAGTCACACAAACACTAAAAAGTAATCCATACTGATCACAGATAACCAATACTATAAGACTGACTCTGCTTTTAACTGAAAAACCAGCTAACAAAAAAGTTAGCTTCTTATTCATCAGCATCTTACTCAAATTTCTCACTTTAAATGGTGCAGCAGTTACAGTCAGGCACTACTGAGTGATTTAGCCTCACTCTCTATCATACAAGGTGGAATGAAGAATTCTAATACTCTCACTCACACACACACACACACACACACACACACACACACACACACACAAAGTTGTAATGAAGAGCTTTTGAACATGAAGTTCAGATTCACACTCAAGGCTACAACTAAACTCTAAAACTAACAACTAAAGCTATAGCAGCACAAAAATGATAAAATACACCTTCACTCACAAATACTGTGAATACTTGAAGATTAAAGCTCAAATTCTTGTTTTTGCATCATTAGTTGGATATTGCCATTAAAATTATATCCATAATCCACTCCCCTGTTTCCTGTTGCCGTGTTGGGTATTATTAGGTTATGTGTGTAAATATAAAAATGGCCAAAATCAGTTCAAACTTGTGGGTGGTGTTACACTGGAGGATGTGTGGCTAAAAGTCCCCTTATTGCAGAACACTGGGAGACCTATCTGAATCAGTCATAAAATTTAATGTTTTCAGACCCAGGCAGCCCTGGGACTAAGGATTATGAAGCTAAGTGGACAAATCCTGAGCAATATGTACAAGGAAGGGAAAGTCAAAGTCTCATAGGAGTTGAAGCAAAAGGTCAAATTAAACAAAGATATGCTATTACTTAGTTTACACTAAAATGTGATTTGATGTAGTATGAACATATTGTGGCGTCGGCCACTGTGTGAATGTAGTGGGGTTTGGAGGTGACGTCATTGCACTAATTCGCATGTGTTCTGTGTCGTTCTGTTCTTTAGGTTAGATGTGCTTAGTTAAAGTGTTTAAGTGTTTACCGTTATCATGTAATTTTAGTAATTTGAGTTATCTCGCAGGTAGAGTGTGTTAAGAGTCAATGCTATTATACTTGTGTGCAGTATCACCCCTGAAAGAGCAATAAAGATTTTCCATTTGCTGCCACATGAGTTCACGTAGCCTCCTTTCTTCCTCAACCATGCCACAATATGAACTGGAGAAGACATTTTCTCCAAGTGAAGTCTTGAGTGAAGATTCAAACAAAGGATACCATGTGGAAAAACATCACCATATACAATAATAAGTAGATAAGACTTTCCAAGAGATAAGACATAAATGAAATGAGATTTATATGAAAGAGAATGAAAGCCACCAAAATTTGGACAAAAATTGCATAATTAGAATCTTAATAGAAGTCTACAATTCAAGGAGATATAGAGTAACACCGGCACACTCTAAAACAGAGGGTAAACCCTAAGTGTGATATTAAATGTTTGTTTATCCATTTCTTTTGTCTTTTTTATTTATTTCTCATTGTTTTCTGTATGAAAAACTATGTCATGTCACACAACATCACACACAATGCCCTCTGTCTCTCGCTGCTTGAAGCAGGCTAGCACCTGCAAAACCAGTCCAGGTCTTGATGTTATTCATCCGTGTTATTTTTGATCTTCCACATCTTAGGACTTCCCTCCACAAGTCCCATTATAACACTATAAAAACTATGTAAAACTATAGCTATTCTATATTAAATGTATTTTTGGTTAAGATTTTGGAGTGTCTGGAATGGTGTGACCCCCCTGCATCCCTGGACAAGCTTTTGCCTTGTCTTTGTCGCGCGTATACCTGTTCTAGTCTGGTCTTCTGTTTAGATTTCTTCCACACGTGTGTTTGTGTCTATGTCATGTCCACACACCCCCAGTCATGTCATGTCTTATCAGTGCTTTCACCTGTCTCTTATCAAGTTCACAGCCCTGCTCGTATTTCCCCTGTGATTAAGTATGCTTTATAAGCCCTCCTTGTGTTTCAGTTCTAAACTTTTGTTTTTGGTTCCATGCTGCTTCAGACTCCTCCATCACTTACCAAGGAATTAATTGGATTTACATTATTTCTTATGGGAAATATTGCTTCAGTTTTTGTTCATTTTGGTTATCATCAGACAGTTTAGAATGAATTAATGACAAAAATCAAGGTTCCACTGTAATCAAAACAAACTTATAATATATAATTATGTAATTTTAATATTGTAGACAGAAATTGTCTTACTAAATTAAATCTGTGACACCACAGTTTAACAAAAATCAACCATTTCTGAGCAATTTATAAGTATAATGTATTAAACATTAAACATAAATAACTAATACACAACTGTTTACAGCCAACCAAGCTATTCGTTATCCAGACATATTTATGGAAAAAGTGAACCCAATATTAATGAATGCAGGTGTTATCATTATTAATTATGTTTCTTATCTGTTTTGATATTAATAAATACATTATATAATGTTAATGTGTCAAAACATTGTAAAGTATTATGGTTTATTTTATCATAAAGAGAAAGAATGCTTTCTTGATATTTCTTTACAAACAACTAAAATAAGCCTGAATTGGAGTCAAGGAACTGTAACCACATATACTTATGAAGTATGTGATTACAACCTTAGATATGACTAGCATTATCCAATTATTAATCTAAGCACATGCACACAAACACTAATGTAATGATTTTGGAGGGAAATGAAAACAGTTATATTATTATTAATATTTAAGCTACTAACAAAATTTATATTTTGATATTTAAAAATGAGATATTTCTCCTATTCCTCTCAGGGTGGCAGAATGCTAAATGCTATTTTTAAAATCTGAAAATGTCTGTTTTTATGGGAAAGGAAAGGAATCTACCTCACTCTAACTCCCTAAACATATCATAAACAAATCATGTTATATTAACTTCAGCAAAAGAGCCCCTTGACCTAATGTAAATAGAAGACACTGCTATTAATACACGGACTACTGTAGTTTAGATCACACTACTCAAAAACTGATTCAGGTGGTTAGTAAATAATACTTGATATACGACGTGCATTCAACATAAAACATTAAATGTGTTTCATTTGTTTAATATTATACATTCAACCAACCTGGAAATTACATTTTTATCTAAATGCACTGTTTTATCCCTTTCGAATGTACAATTTTGCGCCAGTGCAACATTAGACATGTTTTGAGTCAATGAACACAGCTGAGCTGCCGAAAAGGAGAAAGGAAAAAAATATTTGTGCACGGCCCCTTCCCATTAGGTGACTAAGAAGAGGTGGGTAACTAACATTTTTCCTCCTTCACCTGCTGATGGTGAACAATTGTTTTGCACGGTATTTCATGCAAAAAAATAGTCTATTATTGTTAGAGGGTGCGCTCGGTCACGTTAGGTTTATATAGTTATGTCAACAGGATTTTAATTCCTCCTTCTTCTGCACAAGAGAAGCCTGCTAGGTTAGCGTTAGCAGATTGCTAACATGAAGACCCAGTAATAGACAGCCTTTTAGTTCAAACTGAAGCTGTAATACTATACATTTTTGTAGATTTTATTATTATTATTATTATTATTAGATTGAGAGGTTGTATTTTGAGTCTGAACTAATAAATGCACATACATATTTTATGCACATATGTGTATACATTTGTTTGCTTGTTTTTTGTTAGGACAACACAATAGGAAAACGCAGAGAAGTTGCTATTCATTGCATGGTGGTATATCTCGGAGAAAAAGAAGAGGATCTTTTCAAAGAATATGTGTAAGGTAAATCTAAATCAATCACTTCATCTTTTATTTTAAACTTAAAGTGCTCTTTATGTTTTACATTAGATTTTTTAAATGCTTGATTAATATGACTTTGAAAATGAAATATTCTCTGTCACGATGCTGACATGCAAAGTGGAGATCTTGCTTGGGAGGTGATGAAGATCATGGTCAACAAAGGTGCATCTGATCCAGCCAATGCGACTATTGTGATAGAGGGAACAGAAGCCCTAAAAGGACTGGACATAGCAAGGGCCTGTGCCCTGCTGATGGGTTAGATATACACCATCAATCTAAGCTAAAAGACCATTGATGCACAGCTTTGAAGTTTTTCAGTTACTACTTGACCTGGATCGACTGAAAGCTAGTTCTAAAGGAACATCCCTTAAACATAAGCTGCTGTTCTAAAGATATGTGAATTCAAAGAACATATGTACTGGATGTTCAGATTTTGTAGTGAAGTTGTCAATAATCTTTTTTTAGTTAGTTTGTTTGTTTATTTGTTGTTTCATGTGCCTTTTTGGCAAATGCTTTTTTCTTTTTTTTTGGGAAAGGACAACTTGAGTCAAACATGTTGGTATTCAAAAATGTTAAATGAAGTTGATGTTGATTTGATTAAGATTTGCAAAAATTATGTTATTAAACCTGAACATGACTGTTTCAAGGTTTTTTTGTTTGTTTTTTTAAATTGTTCTTGTTGCTTTTTGTACATTTTCATTATATTTCATTTTTTATACAAATGCTAAAATGTTTCCCACCGGCTTTTCTAGTTTAGCAGACCTTCCTGTTAAGTGCAGAATTTTAAACTACAAAATGCTGATGCTACACCAACATATACACTCAGTCGGGGGAACTGAGCTTGGTTCAGCCTTTAGGAGACTGATGTGACTTTAAGAAGATTATATTCATGTTAGCAATATTCAGAAAGAATATTACTGAGTTTTATGGGTTTTTTTTTGTACTATGGAAAAATATACTGTGCACTTTCAAATGTAATAAAAGGTCACAACACTGAAAGTGCTTTCATTTGCCCTTAATTGTAATTGATACAAAACAGTGGGGTAACATTTTGTGTTTAAATTTTTAGGTGGAAAAAAAACAAAATTTTAAATAATAATAATAAAATAATTTTAATTGTTAGAAAAAAATATTTTATTTAGTGAGATTAAATTAACTGAGCTTTGGTGGAACTTAATTTAGTTATGTTAGTAAAACAAAACAATTATTATTAAGTGGTTAATTAAGTTTTCTGATGTTGAAGATTTTTATATTGACAGTATGTAAACTAGTTAAGTTAGTCTAACTGCAAAATGCTCATAACATTTACTTAACAAAATTCTAGTTGAGATTGCTTAAAAAATACATGCAAATTGTTACATTATTTTTTTTAAGTAGATCCAGTACATTATTTTTTAGACTGTATGTATGATCTAATCTGCAATAAATTCCCTACTAAATCTACTACTGCTATTAATAATAATCATCATCATCATCATCATCATCATCATCATCATAATTACTAGTAGTAGTAGTAGTAGTAGTAGTAATAATAGTTGTATTATTATTATTATCATTCAGTCATTAAAGGGAAATAGAAGTCCTGGGCTTTTCTTACTCTTATAGAATATTTGAGATAATATGAAAATATGAAAATGAAAACACTTGATAACTGCAGCCATAATTCACAAAGACCAAATATTTGTTCCAATCCCATTTGTGACTTCCTGAATAAAGTGTTTGTACCCCTAATTCACAATCCTTTTTTTTCCTCAGAGATAAGAGGTTTATTCAGGAACATACCACATAAAACTTCAAACTGATGTTTACAATCTCATACAGCAAAACATAAAAAGGATTCAAACAACTCAAGGAAATTAAAGTCAAGCAATAAAGCACATGGTCCTTTTCTCTACTGATAAGTCAGATTCACTACTCTCCTTGGCAAGTGTAGGAGGCAATGTTTGACATATTTGAATGCAGGAAAATATTTTCATGAAATTTTCACTAAGGTGCATGTATTATTCACATGACCTCTCTGATCTGGCACTAATTAGAGCCTGCAAATGCTCAAATCACTGTCTGAATCTGTTTTCCCTATATCTAACCTACACCAAACCACTTCAATACATCCTATATCATATCACATATATAACATTACATTACATTACATTTAGCGGACGCTTTTATCCAAAGCGACTTACAATAGTGGGGAAGTACAGATGCGAAAAAATAATACTAAAGTTGTACCAGTATTTACTAGTACTACTATACTAGAATTAACATTTGGATATCGAATGCTGAGTGCATATCAGTACTCATGGGGAGTATTTGGGATCACTAGAG
>BRDA01091252.1:0-10653 GCA_036984385.1 Crenuchus spilurus
GTGCAACAGAGGACACATGATGTGTGAATGAAAGCTGGTCATCAAACATAACCCCGAGGTTCCTAACAACCTTTGATGGAGAGAGTGAGAGAGAGAGTCTTACAGTATATCAATTATAGTATGTCAATATATGTTGATTTTTGTGTATCTTAAGCATCCATACTGCCTTTTGTATTTGGCAGCATCTAAGCTTGAGGTATCTTCAGGATCCTGTCATACATTTGCTACTAGGGATCTTTTGTAAACAACAAAGCTTTTGTAAGTTGCTCTGGATAAGAGCATCGGCTAAATGCCTCAAATGTAAATGTAAATGTAAATGTCTGGACTTTCAGGTCTGAAGGTTTTGAAAGACTCTACTCAAAGCCATTTTGGAGCATTTCTATTGGTCCAGTCATCAATACAATTTAAAAATCATCAACTTTAATATAATCTACCACAAATACTCAAATATCTCTAATTAACACTTTAACTACAATATTTCTCTGTAAAGTTTGTTTTAGAGTTTGAGAGCTCTTGGCCACCACCAAATTAACTAACGGCCAAATTGACAACACACCAACATCAGATGCACGTCCTTCTACACATCAATCAAAGTCAAATAGAGACATGCAGCCAATGTAAGTGATGACGATGGGATGTAGGTGTATCACGCAGCGCTATTTAGTGCGCTTGTTAGACTGCAGCGTGAATCCAAAACCACCAAATGACCAAATGTGTACAATGTAACAAAATAATGAAGCTTCGTTCAAAACAGATGCTATTCAAAGCCGTTCTGGAGTCCAATCGTGAGTCCACATCTTGCAGAAAAAAGTACAAATCTCAAAAAATGGAGATACTTGGTTTTTTTTTGGACAGGGACAATTTATTGTCTATTTTCTACTGATTGTGCGCATTTTAATATCATCACTACTATGAACACAGAGATCAGAGATCAGCTCTGGACGTTATTTGCTGAGTTTTATTAAATATGTTAAATTGCTTTGAGATATTAAGTTATATTGTAATGTATTCTAATGAATACAGACCATAAAGCCTTAATGAAGCAACTGCAGCGTTACAGACGAGTGATGAGTATAAAAGACATTTACACAGACTTATTCTTAAATATACACACTGCATGTTATAATAATAATAATAATAATAATAATAATAATAAAGACATTCAGTGTTGAAATGGTTTAAAGTCTGTTTTCTGTCCGATTGTCCAGTTTCACATTAACAAGGGCAGAAACTCTGCTGTAAAAAACAACAAAAACTCTCCTGCTGTCCACAAATACACCCTAAAGTGGCTAATGAAGTGTGTGTGTGTGTGTGTGTGTGTGTGTGTGTGTGTGTGTGTGTGTGTGTGTGTGTGTGTGTGTGTGTGTGTGTGGTTAATGTAACACACAGTAACTCTGACGGTGAATCTAAGGCAGAGCGTCCGGCTCACATACAGGCTGACCCCACAAGGGTCTGACAGCTCAATATAAACATGCTTAGTGCAGACCTATTAACTGTCAGTACACCATCATCACAATCATCATCGTCACCATCATCATCACCACCATTATCATCATCATCATCAAAACAGTCATCATTACCATCATCACTCTCACTACCATCCTCATCATCATCATTTTACATTTTTCCCACAGTTCCCCTTCTTACTCCAAATCAGTCAACACACGTTTGGCTCCCCAAGATTCTTTCTTTAGTTGTACAGTGGAGCTATGAAGCTAAGACTCCAATTAGCATGGCCTATAGCTACATTATAGGTACATTAGCCTCATAGCTCTGGCCACCAAACATGTCTAGACTGATCGTCTACATTTGGGGCGAAAGAGAAGAAAATATCTTCACCGTACTGTCACTTTAATAGCATCCCCATCATCATCTTCATCGTCATCCACATTCTCATTAGCACCATCATCACAGTTCGTCAGTGCTATTGTAGTGTTCTCTTCAGCACAGTTTCTGAGCACAGCATCATTCCAGAACATCCAGGTGACCCAGAAGATCCTTCACAGTCAGTTTGAAGCTTCAGCCCCTGACTTCCTGTCTGTCCTTTTTCGGTTTGGTCCCCACAGTGTTACGGAGGCATTTGCTTTTCCGCTTAAGCTGAACAAACTCAGCCAGAACCGTTATTACTGTCCTCCAGAACGGTCCAGAAGGGTCCTACAGTTTATCCGGCCTGGATGGTCTCGTTTCATTGGTTGGTTCGATTGGAGTTTCAGTGTAAACATGGTTGTCTGCTTTCAGTGTAGAAATATTGTTTGTGCAGTAGTTTTATTGTAAGGACACTAGTAGTTCTACCCTGCATTAAATACAACAACTGAGCTAATATAATAAATCCATTGATATGATACTCAATATTCCTACCGACCAGGCAGCTTTAAAATAATCTACCACAAATACTCAAATACCAAATATCTCTAATTAACACTTTAACTAGACGAGTGTGTTTCTCCACAAAATTTCTTTAGAATTATTTCAAATGAAACGACTTTAGAACAAAATCTTGTTCTGCTAGATTAGAAATGACGGAAACGTAGATGATCGTCTTATGAATTTATGCTTTAATCTCATCGCAGTGTTTAAGATTCTTCAAGATTCTCTGAGCAGCAAAAATGTTCAGCAGCCCTTAGAAATAAAACTCTATTACAAAACATAAGTGCTGCTAGAGCTCATCTCTCTCTCTCTCTCTCTCTCTCTCTCTCTCTCTCTGTTCCTCTGTCGTGCCTCGCTCTTCTGGATTATGGTGGAACAGCAACGTTCTGAGCTGGAGAAATAGGAGGATGAGTGAGAGGAGGGAGGGACTCTTTATCCCTTTATGATTTCTTTCTTTCTTTCTTTCTTTCTTGTTCTGTTGGTTCTTCACCTGGTCTCATCCATTAGAAGCTGACCAAAGCGTAGACCATACTGAAAACAAAACAGAGAGTGGTCTGTTAACATCAAACAGACGTGAAAGTACAATCAAATGCTAATCAGCACTATTCAGTAAAATGTATCTTCTACTAGCGTAGCCCCAAAAATTAGAATATGGTGAAAAGTCTATTTTTTGTTCATAATTTAACTCAAAAAGGTACAAATTTTATTCATTTTATATTCATTACATGTAAAGTGACATTTCAAGCCTTTTGCTTTAATGTTGATACTGTTTGAAAAGTAATTTACTCAAACAACAAATAAAATATTCGAATAAACTGACTGGATTTCTGATTTTTTGTTCTAAGCCAAACTGATGTACATTAAAACAAAAAAGGCCTGAAATTTTATGGGTAATGAATATTTTCAGCTTGGCTCAAGACTCAGAAACATCCAGGGCATGGATATACATATATTCTGAAGACATTCAATGACAGACAACCACTGACACGCTAGGAAGGCAATTTAAAGCGAACACAGTTAAACATCTGATCGGACAGAGGCGGGGCCAGGGACGGGGGAGGGTGGTGGGAGGGTCATATATAAAAAAATTTCCTTTTTGAATCACATCATAAACAACAGAAAATACGTTTTCACTGTATGCAGTATTTCTTTACTGGTGCTTTATAATTCAACCTCTTAATCTGAATCTTAGCTACATGAAATAGGGGGTTAGTTGCCTTGCTCAGTGTATGTTTCGGGAGGGAGAAATGCTGTTCATTTCTCCCATTTTCCTGCCAGTCTAGAGGATTGAACCAGCAACCTTTCAGTCTTTAATATACTAGTCTAGCCTTTAGTTCATGGCAGAAAATATGTTTTATGATTTGTAATTTAATAACATGCTTACAAATCCAAAAATATAGACACGTATAGATTTTATCGCCTGAGAAATACGTATTTTTTAGGTTACACAGCAGTGAAGGGACTTTATGTCAAGATAAACATAACCTCACAAGAGGTCAGGACTGAGTGCTCAGTTCTACATGTTTGCAATTTATTCAAACATCATAAATGACTGCATCCACAAATCAACAGGTGTACAGTTTTCAGTGTTTGTAGTGCATAATCGAAATTAAATCTTTAAGTAGCCACACAAAGTCATCTGAAATGAACAACGTGAGTAGAAAAAAAGGGTCTCTGCTTGCATTTGACACATATACTTTGTATTTATCTTAGAAAAAAGAAAGTTAGCAGTGATTATTGACTGTTAATAGGTGAAGGATGTTACTGAGACGGTTTACCTGTACAGGTAGTAGAAGAAGGAGAGCAGGTAGAAGCCCAGTTTGCACCAGGACTCTTTTTGGCAGTAATTCAGGATATCTGCGTTCATGACACTGACTGGATCGTACATGACCTCTGACCCATCAGCCGGCCGGTGGAAAAACCTGCAGGTTAATCATACACGTGACAATACTGCTCATCTGCACAGGTGAACATGCCTGAACTGTACCTGAATGTATAAATCAGTAAAATTGGATTTATTACATTTAAAGCTGGTCTGTTAACAGTAATGCTGCTCTGATCTGATATTAATTAGTCAATGTAAGAATAAGTCTGGATAAAAAACTAAAATTGTTAACAATAGTAGTGATAGGAAGCAGATCTACCTCTAAAATCTACCTGGCAAAAAAGTATTGCACAAAATGGTTATGAATACATTACTTGATGTCTGAGACATAATTTCTAATAGGTTTTGGAGAAAAAAATTATTTTTACGGGTTACATGCAGGATGTTGTTTGGCAAAATATTCCAAAAGAAAACTTACTTTTTTTTAAAATTGGTAACTATTTTAAATATATCTCTATTTGTAAATAATTTGCTATCATCCACATTACTAGTGCACCTCCAAAAATTACAGCATTGTGAAAAAAATCATTTTTGTTCATAAATTAATTAAAAAAACTAAAATGTTATTACATTTAAAGTGACTTTTTTAATGTAAAGTGACATTTTTAATAATTTTTAAAAATTTGAAATTTGAGATTCTGGATTTCTGATTTTCATGAGCTATAAACGATAATAATCAACAGAGCCTGAAATATGTCATGTTGTAAAATATGACAATTTATCTTTTTGAATTAAATTATAAACAATTAACTTCTTCGCGTTACTTAAATTTTTGATGTAGCACTGTAAATGCAGAAGACATGCAGGATAACTGGTGGGTTTGAATAGATAAAATAGCTATACTTATGTTTCTGTTAACATTTGGAAGTATTTTTAATTGATGGATGGATACATACAAGTTTTGTAAAGCAAATTAAAATACTTTTTCAGATTTATAACTGTTGTCCAACATTTCCAACATCTGGTTCCTATCACCACCAACCTGGTGGCTTTTTAACTTTAAAATAAATGTTCACTACAATGAAGAATTTCAAATCAAAACACCCTGAGTGAGTTTGTTTAAATCTCAGTGACTGAATTTTGTAATTATTGGTGATTCTCCACATTAACCTGTACTCGCATGATGGTATGCGAGTGTACAGGTGTTTCTTACCTCCAGAGGTGATAGAAGAGCAGAGGGATGTTGAGACCGAGAGTGACCCACTCACCCGCACACATGAACATCAGACAGAATAGACCGTGGATGGAATATTCTGGGACCACCAACTGAGAACACACATATTTAACATGTAACAACGTAAATAGACTATGATACATAATTAACATAATGCCACTAATACAATATTATTATATTCATATATCAAACCCATTGCCAAAAAATGTGATCAGGAGTTGATCGACAAAACTGTTTCAAAGCCTGAGAGAATTCATTTACAGTGTTTATGATGTTATGTCAATGATTATATTACAAATTCAGTTTGATGTCTTAATTACAGGCTTTTTTTTATCAGTAGACACTTTCTACTAAAATATAATTGTGATGATGATACAATGATTTGCAAATCTCATGACCCATATTTTATTCCCAACAGAACATAGAACACGTATCAGATGTTGAAAGTGAGACATTTTACCATTTCTTGAAAAATATTAACTTGTTTGGAATTTAATGGCAGCAATGCATCTGCAAAGTTGGGACAGGACCATGTCTACCATTGTGTAGCATCCCCTCTTCTTTTAACATCAGTTTGTAAATATCTGGGAAGGGAGGAGACCAATTGCTGGAGTTTTTGGAGATGGATGCTGTCCCATTCTTCTGCTGCTTGCATTCCAGCTGCTCAACAGTCCTGGGTCTTCTTTGCCAGATCTGTCATTTAATGATACGTTAAATGTGGTGTGGACAGCAGGTCAGTTCAGTACTTGAACTCTTCTTTTCTCAAGCCATGTTGTTGTGATGGATGCAGTATGTGGTTTAGCATTGTCTTGCTGAAATATTCAAGGGCTTCCCTGAAATAGACATTGTCTGGATGGGAGCATATGTTCTAAAATTGTTCTATATACTGTTCAGCACTGATAATGCCCTCCAGTTGTGTAAGATGCTCATGCCATAAATACTAATGCCAAGCCATACCATGAGAGATGGAGGCTTTTGAACTATGCACTGATAACAAGCTGAATGGTCCCTTTCCTCTTGAGTCCGGAGGACATTGTTTCCAATTTTTTTTTTTTATTCATGTGACCACAGAACAGTTTTCCAATGTACATTTCTGGATTGTGTTGACATGGCTTCTTCTTTGCATGATACAGCTTTAACTTGTATTTGTGAATTGCACAGCAATTCAGTTCAGTGCCAATGATTTCTGGCTGTGCCCCTGAGCCCATACAGTGATTTTGAACATCTCTTATGTGTTCTATGGCATATTGTGAAAAAGATATGGGATTTGCATTGCATTGTGTTTTATACAGTGTCCCAACTTTTTTGGAAGTGTATTACTGTATTATATTGTGTTTCATTATTATAGTGTATGACAGTATTACAGTATTACAGTGTTGAAAGTAGTGCATTGCAATGTTACAGTATTATAGTCTATTGCCGCAGTATTATAGAGTGATACAGACATTCTGTATGAGAACACACTCTGCGAGTATAAATATGCAGAGAGCAAAAGGAGACTAAGTGTGTGTGTGAGAGAGTGAGAGAGAGAGAGAGAGAGGGAGCGACAAAGAAAGAGTGCTTTAGGCGAGAGAGAGAGGATATGACTCAGTTTGTGATGGTCTGAGTTACAGATGCAGAATGTTCCGTTTCTAGAGCTCCAGTTTCACATTAGGTGTGATGATGATGATGGTGAGGATGGTGAGGGTGATGATGCTTATGAAGATGGTGATGATGATGCTGATGAGAATGATGGTGATAATGATAGTGATAATTATGATGATGATGAAGATGATAAAGCAGAGCTTTACTCACCCTCCTTAGTAGGTTACAGATCCTCTCAATGTTCAGAATTCTTTCCCTCTGCAGCAAAGACAAAATCCATCAAGACTTTCCTCTACACGTACTGTATAATTATATATCTGGCCCTGTTCACAGTGAGTCTGTCTTCCTTCTGGTTAAGCGATAGCAGGGGAAACCTCACTTCCTTTCCATATAAATACTGAAGAATCTATCCACATGTTATTGACAGGCATCATAACACATATCTGATCAACTCAGAGGAAAGATGTAATATTTCATTGCAAGATGTTCTACAAAGAAACCGAGAACAGCCTGAGTTACATATAATTCTGCTGAGACGAATTGGATGAGACCCAATTTAGCTAAGCTAGTCTGTGATTACATCAGAGTAATAGTATTTCTCAGGATCCAAATTTCAGAAACAGGAGAAAACAGCTGAAGGCTCAATCAGACAGATTTTGATTATGTTGGGAAGTAAATGAGGACAAAAGGGGACATTGTTGAAAATATTTACATTTTAGCTTCAGCACATTCCTGAGAAACAAGTTTAAGCTACCAGCTTAACTTCCTCAGAATCAGTATCGGCTAGGGTGACCAGACGTCCTCTTTTACCCGGACATGTCCTCTTTTTGAGACTTAAAAAACATGTCCTGGTGGAATTTCACAAACGTCCGGGTTTTTGTTGTACTCGAGAAGCATTTCGTTCACAAACTAGTCTCGCCCTCCCCCTATTCCGTTTAGTTTGCTTGAGTGAGATGTTACTATATTAAATGGAGACCCAGCTGAAATCCAAGCTGGTTTCCCTTTAGGCAGCCACAAGCTCATCAATTGGCTCTGCCGTTTCTTGCTAACGTGTGATTGGCCGTCGCCGCTGTCACTCCCTCAAATGGATTCACCTGTAAGTTATTAAAATGTTAAGCGTTTGTTCTGCCTGTGTCACGTCAGCTAGACATATTTTAATATCAGTGGTTTCATATTAAAATTCATTAATATTTACATTTGAATGTGTGTCTGTGTGTGTGTCTACCAGTCTGTGATAAGCCATCTATTTACATGCCTCTAAGTGTAACTATTATCAAAATAATTCAGCATTTCTGCTTATTTTTACTCAAAAATGAGGTATAATTATGTGTAAATAAGATCTATTGACCATACAGTCCAAACATAAGTGTAACATTGGTGATAATGAGCTGAAGTGAAGTTGACTGAAAAGAATTGGGTGATAATTTTATGCTACATGCTTTTAACAGTTTATAATATATAAATAACATGTAATAATGTATTCATATTTTATTAATGATTAATATTCATTTTTATTACTTTATTATTCATAATAAAGTTTAATAGTTCTTATTAGTATATTATTAATAGTAACTAGTAATTAATAATAAAATATAAATCATCACTATTGGAATTAAATTAACACTGAGAGTGTTATATTTTGACACCCTCAGTGTTGATTTAACTCTAATAGTGTTGATTTAACACTGGCAGGCTTACTGTGCATAAAGTATACAACTAATAAAAGTTATCTTTATGAATATTACTAAAAACACTGGTATTCTGTTTAACAGAGCATTAGCTAGCTGCACATTTTGGGCATGTACAGAAACAGTCAGTTTTACCCTGCTATTATCTGACTAGCTAATCTAATATTAGCATAACATTTTTGAGGACTACTTGAGGTGTGTTAAGAAGGGGGTTTTGAGCAGTGTTAGTGGCTCAAGCGATGATGAAGGGGTGTTAAAGGCATTGTTGGAGGGTGTTGGTATGTGTTGTATGGGTATTGGGTGATGTGTTGGGAATATTGGAGAGGTGTTGAAGTGGGCGTTGGATAAATGTCGGGGATTGAATAGGTGTAGGTGGTGGGGATATTTCAGGGCTGTAGGCTTGTTAGGAAAGGACTTTTGGAGGCGTGTTGAACAGATTGTTGGAGGGTTGTTGGAGGATGTTGAAATGGGTGTTAAGAAGAACTGTCGGAGGTGTTGGATGATTGTTGACCTGGCTGCTGGCATATTGGAGGGAATTTTGGAGGGCTGTTGGACAGGTGTTGTGAATTAGTTTTTGGAGGGGTTTAGGGGGTTGAAAGAGTATTGGGAGGTTTTGGAGAGGTATTGGGAAGTGTTAGGAGGTGTTGGAAAGCAGTATTGGGAGAAGGCATTGGTGTAAATGTGTTTCATACCGCTCTGGTGGGGTTGCTCTGGTCGATGGGATTTTTAAAGTCTGTTCGTAACTCATCGAAGGCGATGATCTGGAGAATCAGAAACAATACATTTACTTATGGCTTTAAAGAGAAAACAGAATAAAACAGATCAAACAAATCAAGTAAACAAATGTTGAGTGAGAATCACCATTACTTTCATTTATTATTTTATTTCTTCTCTTATCCTCTTACTTCTCTCATCTCTCACTCTGTCTGTCTCTCTGCCTCTGTGTATCTCTCATTCTCTCACGCTGTCTCTCGATCTGTCTCTATGTCTCTGTCTCTCTCTGTGTCTGTGTCTCTGTCACTCTCTCACCCTGTCTCTGTCTATCACCCTCTCTATCTGTCTCTCTGTGTCTCTGTCACTCTCTCACTCTGTCTCTCGATCTGTCTCTATGTCTCTGTCTCTCTCTGTGTCTGTGTCTCTGTCACTCTCTCACCCTGTCTCTGTCTATCACCCTCTCTATCTGTCTCTCTGTGTCTCTGTCACTCTCTCACTCTGTCTCTGTCTCTCGATCTGTCTCTATATCTCTGTCTCTGTCTCTCTCTGTGTCTGTGTATCTGTCACTCTCTCACCCTGTCTCTGTCTCTCTATCACCCTCTCTATCTGTCTCTCTGTGTGTCTCTCTGTGTCTGTGTTTCTGTCACTCTCTCACTCTGTCTCTCGATCTGTCTCTGTATCTCTGTCTCTGTCACTCTCTCGCTCTTTCTATCTGTTGCTATCTCACTCTGTCTCTGTCTCTCTATCACCCTCTCTATCTGTCTCTCTGTGTGTCTCTCTGTGTCTGTGTTTCGGTCACTCTCTCACTCTGTCTCTCGATCTGTCTCTATATCTCTGTCTCTGTCTCTCTCTGTGTTTGTGTATCTGTCACTCTCTAACCCTGTCTCTGTCTCTTTATCACCCTCTCTATCTGTCTCTCTGTGTGTCTCTCTGTGTCTGTGTCTCTCATCATTCTCTTTCTCTTCCTACAGTAGATCAATTTCACCCCATTTTCTTTTTCTTGCTCTCTGTCCTGTGCTGTAAACAGATGCAGTTTCCATGGCGACCGGATGAGCCCCTAAGCGGGCGCCATGGTTACTATAGGAGTGAGCGAACGATGTGATTGGCTAAGAGTGGCACAGAGAGGATGGAGGGGGATGGGAATCAAAATTACACACATACACACACACACACACACACACACACACACACACACACACACACATATATATATATATACAGAGCAGCAATTAAGGATTCTG